>JAFIRS010001788.1:0-293053 GCA_018342105.1 Gonioctena quinquepunctata | reverse complement strand
GTGAATGTGAGGTTAGATGTTCAGCAGAATTTTTTATAGACTGGAATAAACAGCAGATTTTGAAATTATATGAATTTCCGTTATTGAACATTTGTGAGTTTGGTTTCAGTTATAAACATAAACGAAGATTTTTCAATATTTAATGTAAGCTTATGAACATCTAGCCAATATGAAATTATTTTCAAATAGTTTTTCATATGAACTTTGATGGAATCTAAGTCATAACTATCGTAAATTATTGGAGTATCATCCGCAAATAATTTTAATGGTCCGCTTAATTTAAATTTTGAAGTCGAATTTATATAAATTAGAAAGAGTTATGGTCCTAATAAGGTTCTTGATGCATGCTGAATGACTCTTATTTTTCCATCTCGATATCAGTGGATCATAATGAGTCAAGATGTCATGTCACTCTGAAGAATGTCTTTGAATTTGTCAAAAGACTGTTGACATTTTTCCGACCAGAATCACTTGGAATTCTTCTTCAGCAATTTATCCAGAGGATAACGTAGCTGATGAATATTTTTGATGAATTTCCTATAATAATTGATAGCTCCCAAATACGAATGCAGTGAAGGATGAAGAGTACGTCATTTCATCAATTAAAATCGAATTAGAAGTATTGCAAGTTTTGGATACATCAATTGAATCTTTTTCAGTATCATAGTTAGGGAGGTGGCGAGCAAAATTTCGATATAATCGGCACATGTGGCAGACGTTATTAATAGTGAGAATTATACCTTTAGAAACATCAAGGACCGCGTCTGCCACCATGGTGGCGCTGCGTTGTCAATTGACAGCGTTTAAAAAAAAGGTGTGCTATATTATGCGCACACATCTGCCTCTGGGGCTGATGGTCACAATCATCCTGTAAACACAGAAAATCGAAGAGGCAGACATCCAGGGCTCTGACTGTTATAGTATTTGATTTTTTAAGTTATTTTTATGATTTAAAAGCTGTATATAAAGTGCAAACTTGGCAGACCTGAATTGTTCGATCAAAAACAATGAGAAGGACCATGGAAAAATAGTCTGCCAGCATGTTGCCTCTGCGTTTTCTATTGACAGCGCTTCAAAAAAAAAAAGGTGTTCTATATTATGCGCACATGTCTGCCTCTTGAACTGATGTTTAGATTTCTTATAAAAACCAAGAAAGTCGATGAGGCAGACATCCAGGCCTGTGATATTCCAAAGGCAGACCATTTGAAATTTTTTTCCCACCCGACGCTCGAGCCAAGTTACGAGTACAAAATTCTACGTCTACTGAATATTATTGAAGATAATTAATATAATCTGTAGGAATATTTTCAAAATCAAATCAAAATCAAAACGTGTCGGAAATCGTTACCGTGAGTTCAGCGAATAATATTAAACAAAATAATGATAGTAAAACTATAAAGAATCACAATAATCCAATGCAATACCCGCTTTCCCTTGATTCCGTGAAATTTAAACAATTGTACAGCTAAAAATCAGTGAGCAAAGTATCTGCCAAATGTTTTTTCGTATCCAGGGAGTCATAATGAAACGATTGGGCGCAATGAGAACCGTGTGCAAATGTCACTTAATAGAGCTTTTTTTTACATTTTTACAACTCCGTCCCGTGATAATGCAGAGCCTTGAATGTCTGCCTCTTCGATTTTCGTCGTTTCCAGGATGATTGTGACCATAAACTCCAGAGGTAGACATGTGCAAATGATTTAATACCCCCCCTTTTTTAAGCAACTTCAACCCGCTGTAACGCGGAAACGCAGCGACATAGGACCTTAATTGACTGGACCAAATCAATTCGTAGTGATCTAAACTGCAATCCACCTCGATGTGAAACTTGTGCTAATCATATACCAAAATGCTCGCCACCTCCCTAACTATCATATAACATGATTTTTTGAGAAACATCACGAGGACCGAATTTAAAAAAGTTATGAATTATGTTGAAGAGAGCTGGCCACAAAAGAACAAAATTCCAGAAGACTTACACACGTTCTTTGCTAGAAGAGAATCATTATCCGTTGTCAAGGGATGCCTGATGTTTGGAACAAGGATTATCATACCACATGTTTTTCAAAGTCGTATACTCCAAGCTTCTCAAAAGGTCATCCAGGGCAAGAACGAATGAAATCCTTAGCAAGAAGCTATGTCTAAGGAAGTGCTCTTTGCAGAGAAAAGCTCTTTGCAGAGAACTCCAAGTCACCAGTTAAAGTACCATTGCCACCATGGCCAACACCTCAAGTTCCTTGGCGAAGGACACATATTGATTATGCTGGTTATTATTTCATCATGATTGTTGATGCAGCAGGAGGACTACCTCTGACCAAACAAATTTAAATTTTCCTATCAACCTACTGGAGTACACCTAATAGAAATGCACCGGAAGGAAAATCTCCTGCTGAACTTCTATTAGGGAGGAAAATCCACAGTTTTTGTCTTATTTAAAACCCACTGATAACACACAAGATCATTTTCTATCGACATCAAGGCAATATGTACTGTGTGATTTGAGGAATAGCACAAGAGAAAAACATTACAAAACTGATGATTTTGTCTATTGCAAAATTTTCAAACATAATCATTTCACATGGGAACCTGGGAAAGTTATTGAGAAAGTGGGAAATGTTATGAATAACGTTCTAATAGAGAATCATAGGAGAAACAAACTCCTAACATTCCATGTAAACCAATTGAAGTTGAGATATACGGAAAAAAGTCCTCAGTACGGAACGGAACTGCCATTGGACTTATTACTGGATTCATTCGAAATTCCTAGGAATCATGTTGTCCTAACTAAAATGAAGATACTTCCTCTCCTTCAGTGGAGATATTCCAAGAAAATAGTGGTTCAACTGATATTTCCGAAGTGACTGCTGCTGAGAATGAACATAGTATTCCTCCATGTCTGACCTATCAGGACAGGAGCTGCTCCTAGATACTTACAAGATTTCGTCTGAGAAAAGGAGGTGTTGGGAAAACGTTCTCTGTACTATTCATAAATTGTGGTATTCATGATATTGTTAATAACAGAAATGACGGACTGTCATGATAATAAAGAAAAGGCATTCAGAAAAGGAATTAAAAGTCGATTCATTCGGAGAGTAATATCCATTAATACGATACAATCGTAACAGAAGTAGATTATATGATTCCAGTAATGTGGGTACGATTAAGTTATCTCAAAAACAAGAATTGATAAAATCTGTAAAAGTAGACTCGCGCGATTTGAGTCACGCCGTTTTGGGGGGTGCTTGAGTTTTTTTGCCTCCTGATCACGAATCCAAAGTCAAAACACGACGCTTTCAAATACTTTTGAAGAAACGGCCTTCAAAGGTCCATTGTCAGCGCTATTTTCAGCCTTCTTCCAACCCAAACATCACACACCTCAATCACGAGTATTTAACACGTTTTTGCTTTTTTCTGAAATTATCATCTTTATTCATAATGCAAATAGATCACTTGCTTTCTAATTATAACCATCGAACATTTTATTTTTACGATGTTGATAGCCTTAACTTGGATGGTCAAAAGTTAAATGTTGTAAAATATTTTGTTGACCCCAATATCCTGAAAAATAAAACTTGTTTTGTTCATTCATTCTGGTACAATCTTGGAACTGGTTTTTTGGGATTCTTTTATCAATATAAGAGACAATAATTGAAACTGATCATAATTAATATATTATGTTCATGAAAGAAATTAATAAATTAAACCAATCAGCATATGAGCGACAAGCAGGAGATCCTGAAATACTTCAAATTGCTTGAAATTTAATGAAATGTGAACTATGTTGTCCTCCACTGTCCCCCTGGCAACGTGCGCGAATCCGTAATTACATTCTCAGACATTTCTAACTAATTTCATAATATGTCTCAACGGATGAATCACCTTAAGCGGCGACTTCATACATAAGAAATTCCTCCCTTCACATTAAATTAGATCGTACTGTGTGCCGACAATTTCAAAGGAAGTAATAATTCGGCCGAACGTAAAATTGTCAGCAATTAGTAACACGTGACCATCAATCTGTCAACGGCGCGCCGCGGCGGTTTATCTGAAGCCCTAATAGGCGTATGGGATGATAGGAATTTAATGGGGTTACGTAAAATCAAGAATAAAATTAATGACCTATTACTTTAATAGCGTGGCGCCTTTTCAAATCAAAAGAGAGAAGGGGGTAGACGAAATATATAAAGGAAGTTGAACCTGATAAAATGTTCATATTCTTCATACCAGTTCCGCGAGCAACTGAGCTTATAATTCCGAAAGAATTCTCACCTATATATATATATATACATATATATATATATATATATATATATATATATATATTCAATGTAGAACTAAGTGAAGAAAAATATACAAGTAACTCAAGTTTATAAATAATGTAGCCAAAGCTGATGCCTCATCAAGCTCACTCTTATTGCGAAATAATCGAAGTTTTCATGCAGTAATCAATTATATCAAGTCAGTTCTAGAAATATGGGCATTAAAGTTTGTTATTACATAATTATCAGTGCAACATTGATAAATCAAGTATAGTCACTACGTCAAATTCATAAAATCGATTTAAATTCAGGAGCAAAGAAACTAGAGAGGGTCAAAGTGTGAAAGTAAATATTCGAAATGGGATAAACCATCTTCTTGAAAACCGAGAGCTAAATGAAAATGTCTACGCAAATAATTCATAAAAGGTGTGCAAGTGGTTCCTTGAATTTATGAGTAAGTACTTTGTAGAGTTTTATGTTTGGAAGGATGACACTCCTAGACCGTATTTCATAAAAAAATTGAAAATTTAGTAGAATTATTATTTTATACAGGGGTATGCAATATACCTTCGTTGTTAGTATAAATGCTGAGTAAGAATGGGGTTAATGATTGAAGATTCGAAGTCGGAATTTTACTAGGCCAACTCCCTCTATAATCTTTTTATCTTTTTATTGTATTTTGATTGACTTTTGTTTGAATATGTCAGTATTTAGAAATTTGTTTAATTATATTTATTCATCATTACACCTTCCAGTACATTATTTCATCTGAATTCGAGAGGTAAAAAGATCTGTAAATTTTAATTACAAATGAACAACTCACGTTCCACAATGTCACAGGGTATAGAAGTATACTAAAGCCGCTCTTAATATCTTCTACGTTAATCAATTTTTTATTAACAACACTCTGTATAACTAAGATCAACTCTTTCGTACAATCGTACTGGCTGAACAGTTGAGTGGTATTTATTGAAACCCAAAAGCAGCTACGAAATGTTGTTGCAGTTGCGGTGTGTTAATAAATAACACCCTGTATACGGCCAGCCACGACATTTGGTTGGTCAGATGTGGGGTATCTACTGATCCCCAACGTCCCAGCAGCCACGACAAAACCTAGTCAATATCTTACATTAAAAAGGGAATACAACCAAACCTAATTTGGCTTACATTGTTATGCAAATTGATGGCAAGCCGATCAATCTTACGAGATAATGTAAAAATATGTGTTTGATGGTTGTAAGTAGAAGGCATATATTTTGGAAAACGGTAGTTCTTCGTGCAAAAAAGGCAAAACACGTGATTGGGAGTATATGTGATGTTTTGGTGGAAATAAATACAAATGTTGATTGTTTCCTGTGGCGACAATGACCTTTTTTCGACCTTTGAAGGGCTGTTTCTCTGAAAGTATTCGAGAGTATATTTTGGCTGTGGATTCGTGTTCGGGAATCAAAAATAGGTTAAGCCCAAATGGCATGTCTCAAATCGCGTGAGATCTGATATTTACCGATTTGCATATCATTGATCGAATGCAGGAGAAAATTGTTGATTTCAATTTATTTTATTGCTCATTTATGTTTTAGACATCTTGTATGGAATGTATTTCTGGCATTGATTAATTTCATGTTTGTCAGTAAATATACCATTATCGGGAATTCTACCGATATGAAACCCAAATTTCTTCATGTTCTCAGGAAAGATTTAGGTGAATTAGGGATATTGATAACTTACTGGGCTCTCATTAAAGGTATGTTGATACAGTTGGCGGCAGCGACAGCCGCAAATGGAACCAAGCGCCCTACCAAGGGCGGCATGCTCTGAAAATATGGATAACTTTTTCACTGGTGAACCTTATTACTAAATTTCACTTACTTTAACTAGGCTGTTCAATCCCAAAGCTGTTCCAACGGCACCCCCGGTTGCGCATACGTATGAAACTAATAATTGCCTGTAACAAAAAACTTATTTGAAATGTGTTCTAAATTTGCGGGCAGAAAAAAAACAGTCGCTGAACAGTTTAAGTAGTCGGAATAAATACTTTTGCAAAAATTCCGAGTCAAATTGAATCATTCCTTGGATAACCTAATACTGCAAAAAATACTGGCCATAGTTTTAGTGCGTCGCTTTTGATTGGCTCAGCGGCTCATATTTTGAGACTTAAACATCATACCTGTGTGAAAACAGCAGCTAAAAGATAGCAGCCAATTTGCCGAAGATTGCCGAACGATCAGTGGCGTCGGACTTGAAATTTATTTGGGGTTCAGCGAAGATGTAAAAAGAATTATCCTCATTTTCTCCTTCACAAGACGGAAAATCGTAAAATACTTATGAATTACTTTAAGAATGATTCCCAATACCTTTTAATCCAAAAAATGATAATTCTGCATGAAAAGTATGGAGAAACTTTAGCTGTGGCATTAGATATCTCCAAGGCGTTCGATCGAGTTTGGCACCAGGGACTCCTCGCCAAGCTTCCGTCTTATGGCTTGCCCCCTCAGCTGTGTTCTCTGCTTGCTAGTTTTCTCTCAAACAGATCTCTCCATGTAGTGGTCGATGGAGCTTCATCTGACACTCTACTCATGAATGCTGGTGTTCCGCAAAGATCTATTCTCGCACCAACACTATTTCTATTTCACATCAACGACCTGTTGAAAGCAACTTCATGTCCAGTACAGCTTTGCCGATGATAGTACCCTCCATACCGCTTTCTCTTCGAGGGCCCCTATATCAGCCCGTGAAACTAAGAAATGAACGAGGAAGAAATGTTAATAATATAAATATGGACTAAGCAACAATTCTCGAGTGGGGATCTAATAACTTGGTAGAATTCAATGCAAACAAAACACAAGCATGTCTTTTCTCTAGAAAAGCCGATCTCACTGTGGCTAACATAACTTTGTCAGGAGTAACCATACCACTGAAGTCATCCATATCGATGCTTGGTATTACTATCAGCAATAACCTTTCCTGGGGAAATCACGTGAGGTCCATTGCCAAAAGTGCATCCCAAAAACTTGGTTTTTTGTTCCGTGCCAAGAGATATTTCACCCCCACTCAGCTGCTTATGATCTATAAGGCACAGAACCGACCTGTCCTGGAATACTGTTCCCATATTTGGAGCGCGGCACCTAAACATATCCTGAGGCTATTGGATTCTGTCCAAAAAAGGGCAATTCGTCTCGTCGGTGATGCCTCGCTTACAAACTCGCTCACTTGTCTGGAAACCGTAGAAAAGTTGGCGATTTGTCTCTATTTTATAGATATTTTCATGGGCGATGCTCTTCTGAAATATCAACAATCGTTCCTGCTTTGGCAGTCTCTTCGAGATTAACCCGTCAAGTTCAGTCATCACACCCCTTCGTGGTCACTTTGGAGACCTGCAGAACATCACTTTCCAAAGACTCGTTCATCCAACGAACAGCGAGGCTTTGGAACTCATTGCCTAGGGAGGTGTTCCCCGAGGCATACAACCTCCAGAAATTTAAGAAGAACACCAACTCCTACCTTCTTTCCCTTGGTTCCCACGATGTTCTCTGAACATTACAGGATATCCCTTTTCGTGGGAACCAGAACATACAAAAAAAAATAAAAAATCATGGTGGGATTATAATGTGCCAAGCTGAAAACTGTCTCAACGAAAGTGGAAACATATTATTCTTCCTTATACATAGAATCATTTCGTGTGAAAAATTTGCATTACTTGCAGAGAGGGTAAAATACCAACCCCAAAAAAAAAAAAACATTTCGGGGTTAAGACCTAAAACTGCCCAACGAAAGTAATAACAGATCATTTTTGACAATGCAGAGAATTAATTGGCGTTGAAAAAATTCTTGCATTACTTGCAGAGGGGGTGAAATACCAACCCCAATAAAAAAAAAACGATTTCTTGGTTAAGACCTAAAACTGCCCCAACGAAAGTATCCACAGATCATTCTTGACGATAGAATCATTTGGTGTGGAAAAAATTCTTGCATTACTTGCAGAGAATCATTTGGTGTGGAAAAAATGTCTTGCATTACTTGCAGAGGGGGTGAAATCAAGAATTGTCGAAATGTCGAAGTCGTGAATAATAATATTTGTAACATTATACAAGAAAACCCATTTGATTTAGTTTTACCAAAATTATCGTTTGAAATTAACATACAGAATAACAGCAATTGTTCTATGAATATAAATCTTGTAAAAAATTAGTATGGATAGACTGTAATTGTAATGTTTAATAAAAAAATTTTTTTTTTTTTAAAACAAGCTATTTATACAAATGCACTAAAAAGGAAAAAATAATTGTTTTCATTGTTGATCTAGGTTATTCTGTGAGTAACAGATTCAAAATCTTGCCGCGGATACAAAATAGGTAATCTTGCGCGGCAAGATTTTGAATATGTTATTCACCGAATAACCTAAATGAAGCAATGAAATAAATTAGTTTTTCCTTTTTAGTGCATTTGTATAAATAAAAGGTTGTCATTTAATTTTTTTTATAATTTTTATTTTTAACTATTTTGTTGTTTTTATTAACAACTAATAAGAGCTTGAAAAGAGAAACATTCTCAATTAAATATTGATAGAAAGATTTTTCTGTGAATTGAAAAATCCACGATTAAAATGAAGTTATTTTTTGTGAATGTCTAACAGAAAACAACTACTTTCCCGGCTAAAGCCACGCTGGACATTGAACTACATCTGATTTTATGAACATCCTGTTTATAATTTCAACAAATTAATGAGAGCTTGTTTTTAATTTTTCTTGCGTTTATTTATTTTTAATATTTTAGTATTTATGATGTTAAATAACTTAAGTTTAGTAATTCCCATTTAATTTATTTTTGAATTTTGACAAAAAAATCATAATCTCCGAACCCGAAAAATAGAATCGGACCATAATCACAAAAATTATCCGCCATATGGGAGCCGCCATTTTGTTTTTTTTCCTAACAAATTTTTAATGCATTGTCACCGGAATTATGTACACCTGCCAAATTTCAAATCAATCGGACGATTAGAAGTGGGTCAAATTTAACTTGGAAGATTTGATTACAGGCAGACACCGGGATAGGTGAAACTGAAAATAACAGCTTGTAAAAAAATCTTCGACCCCAAAAACCCCCCCATTTTGAATAGAATCGGACATAATCACAAAACTCGTCCGCCATTTTGATCCGCCATATTGAATTTTTGAATTTTGACAAAAAAATCATAATATCCGACCCCGAAATCTCTAGATACCAATTTTGAATAGAATCGGACCATAATCACAAAAATTGTCCGCCATATTGAAGCCGCCATTTTGTTTGTTTTTCTAACAAAAATTTTATATTGCATTGTCACCGGAATTATGTACACCTGCCAAATTTCAAATCAATCGGACGATTAGAAGTGGGTCAAATTTAACTTGCAAGATTTGATTACCGACACACAGACAGACAGCGGGACAGGTAAAACTAAATGAAAGCTTGTACAATAAGAACGATTGAAATGAGAATGATGGGTATTGCGTATTACCTGTATTTAAACAACGTAAATCTATACTTTTTTGCACGCCGTGCAGAATTTTTTTTTTGCTCTCTGTTAAAAAATAGCCTTCTTTTGATATTTAAAAGTAATCAAAAATTAACATTTTTGACGTAAGTATTGGAAAAAATAAATTCCGACACAAGGTTCATTGTTCAGATTCTGAAGAAGTAGTTAGTTGTATAGCTATAGCGAGTCGAAGAAACAATCAATATTTGTCATTTAAACTTCACTTACATCACTGAACACCAACACGGTCACAAGGTACGTTGAAATTTCAAACAGTGTTCAAACACCGCCTGTTCAACACAGGCGGTAAAGTTCCAGAGCGGATTGCTTGATGATACACAAATCTCCAATTAATTTTCCCATATTATATTTTCAGTTGAATATCATAAATGTAAGATTGCAATTGATGAGATAGATTCTTAGAGAATGTCTTTTTCATTACTCATTGAGAAATGTCCGATACTAATGACAATCGCAGGGGCAGGCATTTCCTCTATTTTAGGTGCAATTAATTTTATCACTACAATTATTAATGTACGGCCGTGTCGGCCGTGAGTCACGTGTTATGCGTGTTCTCTATCCATTCCAATGCTTTCGTTATGGGAACACTTTTGACAAGGAATTGCTATTCTTGAAGTGAGAGAAATATGATTGATTGACGAGTCACTTCATCGTTTTGCAACATGAAAAGTATAGATGTGTCAGTTCAACCAAATCAAATTCAAGAAAATTCATGTGAAGAGGCAAACAACTCAATTAGTTTGAAAAAGGAGTATATTGCTCAATTTGGAACGATAATTATTATGAGAAAAATTATTCAGTTCAAGAATATGTATATATTTGATGTAAGAGATCAATTTTTTCTATGAAGCTGCAATATATTATTGATGCAATGGCGAAAGTAGTCATAACTGTTTTTCAGTGGTGAGATCTCTACAATAAAAAACAAACAGGTCACATGAGAAATGTATCTCCCTGGCGAAAAAAGTTTATTCAATAGCCTTTCATGATGGTTTGCTATTGTTGTAAAAGCACCATAACTTTTTGAAATTTATTATTTTATTTGTGTCCATGTTTGATACAAAATTTCAAAATAGTACACGAGTCTTTGATACGAAAAATTATATTCAGTCAGAGGCTGCACACACTGATGATTTTTGTCACCGTGACTGTTTCGTCATTGTCACCATGCATGGCTAGGGACCCTAACAGTGCGGTGGTGCGCGCATTTGAATACGTAACAGCTGGATGACTTAATGTCCGCGGAGTCTGGCGACACGCTAGTGACGCACAGTGGTCCCAAATCCCAAATCGCTGGACAAAAATCGAAAAATAAAGTTTATATTTAAGGAATTCTAACTGTTGGGCTAGGTAGATGGGTATTTCCCACGTCCCTTCCAGGATCGGGAAGTGGCAGGTGTTATATTGGGATACCATTCTGGCCCGAACGCTCAAGCAGGTAGCATCGGTCGTGCGGTACGGTCTAAAAATTACGTTGTGTTTGAAGTGAAATAACTTGTAGTAGAATTGAGAAATTTGAATTTTTCGAAATGGAATCTCTTCCTGGAAGTAAGTACATTTATTATATCATTGGGATTTTTCATATAAACCACACACCGAGCCACAAAAAATGTAAACATCTACTGTAAATTCTCGTGCCCGCGGCGAAAAAAAGTTATGTTAACATTGAGTAAAAGTTAATAATTCAACATAATTCAGCGACCAATCAAAGGTCACGTTATTCTTTATACTCTTGAGTAATTCACCACCAAAAATCAGCTGCTCCAAATTGCCCCTTTGGTTACGGTGAACTTTGTTTCTTCGAGAAATCACATTTAGAAAACAATTCCGAATGTATGCACGCTCTAACTTTCGCAAATTTTGATATATCGGGCTAATTTTTTATACAAATAGGCTAGGGGATAAGGCGGTTGGTATTGATTTGAAAAGAATCGCTTGAGGGGTTTGAATTTTTCAAAATTTTGAAATTTTCAAAAATCGTTTCTGGTCGCTCCAACTTCCGGAAATATTAAGATATCGGGCTAATTTTTTTATACAAATAGGCTAGGGGATAAATATGTTTTTTATTGAACTAGGCCAAAATCGCCTAAGGGGTTAAGATTTTCAAAATTTTGAAATTTTCGAAAAATGTCTGTGGTCGCTCTAACAAAATTTCAATGGTTGGTTAATTTGGCAAAAATCCTTGGGTGTTGAAATTTATTGAAATTTTTTAATTATCGAAAAATTTCTGTGGTTGTCCAAACATTCGCAAATTTTGAGATATCGGGCTGCATTTTTTTTACACAAATACGCTGGGAGACAAGGATAGTTGCTATTAAGTTTGGCGAGATTCGCTTGAGGGGTTCAAATCATTTGAATTTTTTATTTTCAAAAAATGTCTGTGCACACTTTAACTTTTGCAATTTTGAGATATTGGGTTATATTTTTTTGGATTCATTGAGTATCTACCATGGATATTTGGAATTGAATATGGCGAGAATCGGTACGAGCATTAAGTATTATTGCACTAAGTATTATAAGTAGTATTATTTTGTTAATTATGTATTATTGTCTCACTGTTGAATTTATTTTTCCAGGCTCTCGGAAAAGCAGTGAAGTGGTTGCAGTTGGTTTCACGCGATAGGAGTTGTTCGATTAATTGGAAAATCATTTGCATTATAAGTGTACAAAGTCATGGATGTCGCATTGTCCAAAAAAGTCCATAGCCCTTACACGTTATCCGCGGATGAAAAACAAAACAATATTGATAGTGATTCGGACAGCAATTGGACTCTGTAAGTCTGTCTTTTTGTAATTTTTTTTACACAAAAGTAATATTCAATGTAATTTTCAATAAACTAGTATTTATATTCAAAGCGTATTTGTATTTACATGCTTTCCCAATCTACTATATCCCAAATACATGTATGTATTGATATATTATTCCGTTATATCAAAAGAAAATCGTGTTTAGCGACTTTAAAACCTCCGAATACAAATTTCGTATGAATGATTCAAATTTGGAAGAAATGATCCGCCATTTTAGCCGCCATCTTGTTTTGGAAAATCTGACTCCAGATTCGTGTTCATCGATCTCAAAAATCTCAGAATACTAAATTTTGTAGCGACTGATTTGAATTTGGGAGAATTGGTCCGCCATTTTCAGGCCGCAATATTGTTTTTGAAAAATTTGACTACAAATTCGTGTTCAGCGGTTTTAAAAACCCCCGAGTACTGAATTTCGTAGCGATTGATTCAAATTTGGAAGAAATGGTCCGCCATTTTTAGGCCGCATCTTGTTTTGGAAAATCTGACTTCAGATTTGGGTTCATCGATCTCAAAAATCTCCGAAAACTGAATTTCGTAGCGATTGATTCGAATTTGGAAGAAATGGTCCGCCATTTTTAGGCCGCCATCTTGTTTTTGGAAAACTTGACTTCAGATTTGGGCTCATCGATTTCAAAAATCTACGAGTACTAAATTTCGTAGCGATTGATTCGAATTTGGAAGAAATGGTCCGCCACTTTTAGGCCGCCATCTTGTTTTTGAAAAATTTGACTACAGATTCGTGTTCAGCGACTTCAAAAACCCCGAGTACCAAATTTCGTAGCGATTGAACAATACCTTCTATATTTGGCCAGCCATTTGGGATTTGGAACCACTGTGTCCGTAGGGTTTAAATTGCCGTGCACGCATTGATAACAAAATGACACCTGACTCCCTCACTTTTCAAAAGAGGACTGACGGGTGACCATTTGAGGGTCTGAATACGAAAACAAATTCCTTTGCCTAGTTGACCCTTTCCCCCCCTATTTTAACGATGTCCCCCTCTCCCCCATATCCGAAGAGAGCTCTAAAAGGGTACTACAAAAAAGTGTAATGAAATTCCGTAAAACGAATTTTTTTTCCGCGACCTATAATTTCGTCGTGGGCTTCCCGTAACCCTTCAAAACATTTTCGTCTCGCCGCGCGCGATCAAAAAGCCAAATAATTTTTTTCGATCCGAGCAAAATGAAAAATTTCGAAAAAAAAAAATTAATTGTTTATAGATGACGAATATGCAATAGGTTTTGCCCCACGACGGTCCATAAACCCTCGAGATCCATCTTGACGAATCTATATAATGAAAATTGAACTCGATCCTTTGTAAGCGCGAAACGTGAGAACGGCTGGACCTTTGGCTTTTTTCTAATGTTCGTAATAGCCCGAGGATGGTTGATATGAAAAAATTAGGAAAGTAGCCATAAATTGGAAAATTCGGGTATATACAAAATTTTGCGAAGAAAAAGAGTATCTGTCATTTATTACCAAAGAGAAAATAGCTCATACGGTTACACTGTCACCTACCAATCAGAAGGTCGCAGGAACGAATCCCGGTCAGGGTAACATATTTTTTTTATTTTATAAAAGCAACGGCAGGACCGATTTGGATAATTGTTTTTTTAAATGTTCGTAATACTCCGAATAAGGTTTTTAGGAAAAGAAAGGATTTTTAGAAAAGTTATTGGAAATGTCTTTGCCCTGGAAAAGTTTTCAGGAACATATAATGAAAATGAATGTCTGTGTTAGTGAGCTCATAACTTAGAACGGCTGGACCGATTCGGCTAATTTTTTTCGGGAAAAACGACAGAAAAACGGGGTAACGGAAACGGAATAACTGGATAAAGAAAACGGGTAATTGGAAACCGGAAAAGGGATAACGGGGGAAAGCGATAACGGAAAAGGATAATGGGAAAACGGATAACGTGAAAACGGGATAAAGGGAAAAACACGGTAACGGTATACTGAAAAAACGGTATAAAGGTGAAAACGGAATAACGGTGATAACGGAAAGAGGGCAGAGTCAAAGGAATAAATAGATGAAACAACAAAAAAAAATAGAAAAAAAAGAATATATAATTTGGACAGGACAACGTCTGCGGGTCAGTAGTAACGAATAAATTGCATGTAAGTGTGGAGGTTAAGAAATTGCGTGACGTGACAGTGACACCCTGACCAACATCACAACATATTCGGTGACGTGACAGTGACAATTAATTTACCATGACAAAAATCACCAGTGCGTGCAGGCTCTAAGGCCTATAGCGCATGTCTGACTATAGTCACTCTGACTGTTTTGTCACTCCAATTCAATGGATCCTTACTTATCTGTTTGTTTAATATCACCACTTCTATTGGTGTAGTTGACTAGAGCGTTGAAGGACTGATTGAACCACTGCCAGAACACAACAGCCGGAGTGCTTTTGTAAAAGGTGATCATCCCGCCGGTGATGATCATGTTCATCGGCACTTGCGCTGACATTCTTCCAATGAGGTTCATCTTTTCTCCCGTGTCAGGGTGGAAAGCAGAATCGTATAGGGTTTTCGCCCTCCATAGCATGGCGTCGGTTACGTGGGCGGGTAGGGGTTCTCGACATCTGGAAAACAAAAAAATTAATTGATAAAAATAAGCTTTTCGACATGCTGAACAAACTTTCGCACTGTAGGTATTATATTATATCGAACTAGCTGACCGGGCAGACCAGTTCTACCCCTTAGTAGGTGGCGCGTTGAGTTTGATTTCTTAATTACCTCTAGTGTCTTGGTTGAGATTAGGAAAATGTGAGTTGATTAATGAATTACTGGCGAAGGAGGTTGTAAAAACTACGAAAATGGTCCCATTTATGTTGTGAATGAATATTATATTATATCTGTCCTAAATACCTGATATCCTGTACCTGTTCCAAATACCTGTTACATAGTACTCGTTGTGACAGCAGAGCTTACCCAAAGAGAGTAAGCGTTATATAAAATAAACCTTCTTAGTCTCAATAACTAAGCTCCTTAACAAATGTAAGTAGCTAATTTTGGGTCGGCGTCAAACAAACTAGCAAGTGAATTAGGTAAGGCGTAAAGTGATGTCATCGAGTTGCGCGGCGACATTCTGATAATTTTTTTGAAGTAATTTAATGATCTTCGTTGATTGTTCGTTTGGTGCCGACTCAAAATTAGTTACTTACATACGTTTAGGAGCTTAGTTATTGAGACTAAGAAGGTTTATTTCATTTTTACTTTTCAGTTCCGTATTTCGTCGGTTTAATTTTTTGTTAAAAAGTTTTTATTTTTTAATTTTTTGTGGCTGTAATCTACTAATTACTACCTACTTGTTTTTTTATTATTTCCAAAATACTTACTTACCCACCTTACTTCAATTATTACCAGTTAAATAATATGATTATCTACTTTTACTATTTGTAGTAATATAAATTATTTTTGTTGTTCTGGTTAGTTTATTTCATCACTTTGTATATCATTCCATCCTCTCATAGAATATAATGATTGTGACGGATGTAGGAGAACAAAGTAATGACAATAGCAATCTGTCATTGTCAATCAAAAAATCAATTATCCTCTATTTTTCTACCCGTCAGGTTGGATAATTCCATTCGTAATCCAAATATGATCAACTATGAGGTATACCCTATCTAATAAAAAAAGAATCATCCAAATCGAAGAACCCAGTACAAGTGATCAAGTGATCAGCCTTCATTTTGCTACCCTTAGGGGTGGATTTCATCTTTTGAATTAGAATGGGACCGACTTCGAAGTACACCCTATCCACTGCAAAAAGAAATATCGGAATCGGACGTCTCAGTAAAAAAAATATACGTGTCGACTAGAGAACCTCCTCCTTTTTGGTTTCGTCGGTTAAAAATGCGGATAACTCCATGTTAATTAAAACACAAACCAACCGCAAATAGGTATTTCTAAATTGAATTCCAATAATGCTGCTAAGTGAGACGGTTGTATTAATCTATTTTCGTAGTTATCAGGTACAAGGTACACCTACGAGAGCTGTGGAGGAACCTGTAAGGCACTGCAAGCATGACCCAAAAATCTGATCAAAATGGGCCCAAAACATTCTAATTCTATTGATATATCAGTTTTCCGATGGATTTTTCCTCAGCATCGACATAAATCGAAATGGTTTTTGAATTTAGAGGGTCGAGTTACATGAGAATGAATGTGTCTTAGGTTTAACAGGGAGAAGATTTGGCAAATATGGCCGGAATTTCGGGAAATTCTTCAGTAACTCCATTATCTCGCAACATGCGATTTTCATTTGTCGTGCAGTGGAAGGAGGAGAGGTAAGGAAAAAGTCGGGAAAAGAAATGGAGATAAGACAATTCAAATTATAAAAGTTTATAATTCTTTATTACTTATCATAGAGCAAAGGTTTCTTAACTAGACTAAACGTCCGCGCTCTTTTCATATAGACCTTCGTCTTCATACAAACCTTCCGAATAGGAAATAGAAACGAAAAAGTGAACAAAAACTCTGTCAAATTATGAAACAAGCAGAAATATTCACCGGAAGTATTTATCTTCAGATATGTCTTTTTTGCCCGCTAGAAAATGTAACATATGCATATTTTATCACGTAACATGACATGCCGATTGTAACATGCATGTTATATTTGTAACACAGAGAACAACGCTGACTGCAAGCAGACGGTTACGTGAAAAGAAGAGATAGTGCTTTATTTTTAGAACAGGAGGCATGCGCGTGTTTCGGAGCAGCGCTGTAAGACTTCCAGCCACCGCTGACTGATTTTATACCTGGGTTCACCAGCCTTTTCCTTTCTTCCTATAACAATAGCCCCATATCCACGGCAAAGAATTGTTTCTATATATCTATACCAAAGGATCCTCGAAAACTCCATGGTAAAATATTCAGAGAAAAAGTTTTTCTAGGAAAAAGTTGGATCTCCAGGAATTCAAAAAGTACATTACGTATTAAAAAAACTTGAATACCGTTCGAGAGGCCATATTTTAATGTTCTTATTAACCAGCCGTTTATTTTTCTACAAGCGATGTTAATGATTAAATCATCAAATGTACCTACAACAAAATTAAAGGATACTCTTATCAGAAAAATTACTTGTCGGAACACTTTTTTCCAACAAAACCAAGAGTAATCCGGTTGAACAGGGCTGATATATCCACCTCGAAGAGTACAAAGCTTCAAGGAATGATATGAAAGATGGGACTTTTTTCTACACTACATATGCAATGGCTTTTTTAGGAGCTCTTAGTAGCGAGGAACATCCACTGACTGGTCAGGTTATTTAAAAACTGAGACCATTTTTCGTTCTCGCGCAATTTCAACCGGACGTTAAACTACAAGTGGAAAATCCCTAAGAACATGATTTTCCACAAATTTTGTGGGGGCTATTTTTGTAGGACACTTTTATACCAGACATTTCTTCCATATCTCCAATACTTCTGGAGTTATAGTTCAAAATATGAAAATTCGGAGATTTTTAAGATTTTTTTTTATTTCCAGCGCCGTGGCATAGTGATACTTCATGCTTTCGAATTCCCGAATCCAGAATTTCAACTGTTTTGAAGTTTTTGTTAGGTTAGTATCTCATTGATTGGATAATTTTCAAAAATTTTAAGATTATGTAGAAGGTATTGAAACTCAGCGGCTTCAAAAACACCCAGGTCATATTTTTATGGGCAAATTCAACGAGTGACTGGTAAGTACTATTCTTATGATGCACTTATCTGGGAATAATCTATTATTTGATGAAATATTATCTAAAGGTTTAATTTTCATGTGTTACGCAACATGTTATCTATAGCTTTGACGAAATACTGATGAGTTAGTTATATAATATTATATTAGTAGATCAGAAGTTCGGGAAAAAATCAACATGTTTTAATGATTTATACCATGTTTACCTTATACATAATTTTTTGATTGACTCACCTGAATTTATTAACTAAACATCTTGCTTCCTCTAATTTACTATTCGATACGAATATGTTCAAGGGGTTGGTAGTGAGAAAAAAATGTTTGGCTCTGCCAGTATACGTCTCTTGATCATATCTTGGTTCGTCTATATTAATTTTATTATCGCCACACTCCATTGCTCCACCTAGAACTCCAGACAATTTAAAATATTTCTATTGAAGTGATTATAATGGAATTATGGATCCTATTTTTAGCAGAATAAATAAATGATAACTCACCAATTGTTTCGTGATGATGTTATTGCCAGTTATTGGATGCAAATATGATAAAACTACTAGAATTTGGTCAAATCCATGTCAGAGCGAAATTAGCTGAATGAGTTCAATTCCAGCCCATTGAAAGATGTTATGATTGAAGTATCTATTTGTCATTAACTTTGTGACAGGGTTATCAAAGTTCAACCGACGTTGTGTATTGTGGGATATGTATTCGGTGGAATCTAATGATTATGACATGGCCCGTTTCGTGCGTCAAATTTCAAACGCGGCGACGCAGTTATATCGATTCATTTTTACCAAAATCCGAAAACGATTTCACTTTCTTCGAACGTATTACCGATACCGGTAGTGGAGAAATTGTCATGGAAGAATAAAAATCACAATAAATATACTTCATCACAGAATTGTTTTCATTCCAACCAATTCATAGTTTTTTCTCGAGGGTGCATACACTAGAGGTTTGTTTTTTATCGGATAAACTTTTTTCGTACGAAAGTTTTGTTTTCAGTAGTAATATCCCTAGGACATTGATAATAGACGAGATAATTTTATGACAATCGAAAGCCGAAGGCTGCGGGCTATTACCAAGCAACGAGCTTGAGAAATTTGTCATAAAATTATGAGGCATTTGTAAGATGTCTAAAAACCCTGGTGAATGAACTGATTCGATATTGTTTAGATTTTCGAGGGGACACCACCTGTTACTTCAACAGAGCTTCTCTCTGAGGTAGTCTGTGGTAGATGGCGCCATCCAAAAATATTTGTTTATATTCTCACTTAGGCCCGGTATTTTCACCTCCGGTTATACTAGGAATAAGTTAACCACCGGTTAGAATATGCTTCTGTTAAACATTCATTGATAAACAAAAGCACATTCTAACCATTGGTTGATTTATTCCTAGTATAACCGGAGGTGAAAATACCGGGCCTAAATGTCAGAACTTAATTTCTGACATCTGCAGCATCTTATATGAAATAATGTTCAGTGTTTTGTCGGTATCTATGTGTTTTCCATCTCTTTGATTTGAAATCTTGCTTAGCTTATTCCTGAGTTTGTTCTTTAAAAAATCACTCGTTCATCAGTTCATTAGTGCGTGAGGAATTGTTTATTTTCAGGTAGTGTATTGTAAGGATACTTTTTGTAGAATGGGCCACATTTGTATTTTGTGTGGACAGTATAAAGCCGCAGATTCGAATATTCACCTGTATTCAGTACCAAAAGCAAGTACAAATCTTGACGAATTGACTAATAATGATATTTTCATAGTTCATCATATTGTATAAATTGAATTTTATATTTTCTGCAATTTAATGACCATTTCATTTCCACATCTCCGTCTGTCAAAATGAGGTTAACCTCAAATTCAAATGGTACAAAATACGAAAAACAACACGGCAGTGCTTTCTTTGTGCAATGTTCGGGGGCTTCTAATTCTAGCTTTCCTATTGGTAAAGTTTGACAGATGTCTGTCAAACTTCACCAATAGCAAAGCTAGAATTAGTAGCCCCCGAACATCACACAAAGAAAGCACTGTCGTGTTGTTTTTCGTATTTTGTACCATTTGAATTTGAGGTTGACTGAATTTTGACAGACGGAGAATTGGAAATGAAATTGTCATTAAATTGCAGAAAATATAAAATATGAACTATGAAAATATCATTATTAGTTAAGTCGTCAAGATTTGTTGTACTTGCTTTTCGTACTGAATACAGGTGAATATTCGAATCTGCGGCTTTATAGTTACTGTCCACACAAAATACAAATGTGGTCCATTCTACAAAAAATATCCCTACACACTACACTACCTGAAAATAAACAATTCCTCATGCACTAATGAACTGATGAACGAGTGATTTTTCAAAGAACAAACTCAGGAAGCTAAGCAGGATTTAAAATCATAGAGATGGAAAACGCATAGATACCGACAAAACACTAAACATAATTCCAAATAAGATGCTGCAGATGTCAGAAATTAAGTTCTGACATTAAGCGAGACTGCGAGAATATAAACAAACATTTTTGATGCTCATCTACACGACAAAGTCGAAGAAGCTCTGTTATGAACATTTCCCCTCGAAAATCTAAACAATATATCAGTTCATTCACCAGGGTTTTTAGACATCTTAGTAATGTCCCTAGGACATTGATAGTAGACGAGATAATTTTATGACAATCGAAATTTGAATGGTTGTTGGAACTGTCAAAAAAATTTCACCGAAATAACTCGAGAACCAAAGGTGAAAAAATCACGAGAGCTATAGCTCCAGTGATTTTGTCATACCTTTGATTCGAGAGTTATTTTCAGATGAAAACAAAACTTGAGTAGTTATACTAAAATAAAATAAATGTTTTTTATAAAGACAAGCTTTCATTCAAGTCGCGTACTGAAACGTATAAAATAAGTTTAGGTCATCGCTGACAATGATTCAATTATTTTTTGTTGAATTATCTGGTTTTAAAAAGCTTGTCGCGCGAAGTGTTCATAAAAGTAGGTACCAATTTATTTGATTGGGCAGTGATTGGTTGGTAAGTAAGAACTTGTCAAAATATTTAATTTTTACAAAGTATTAATAAAAGTAGGTACCAATTAATTTGATTGGTTGGTAATTGAAAACTTGTCGAACAACAAAAAATAATTAAATCATTGTCAGCGATGACCTAAACTCAGTTTATACGTTTCAGAACACGGCTTGAATAAAAGTTTGTCTTTAAAAAGGTTTTTCATTAGTTATTTCATTTTTTGCTTTTTAGTTAGTTCGCCTTAATCTGTTAATTTCTAATAGAGCATCGTTATCACAAGGTCTCTTCCCTGTAAGTTTTGAGCTGAAAGAAATCATGATCTCCGTCCCCCGAAAACTCCCACATACCAATTTTTAATAAAATCTGACCATAATCACAAAACTCGTCAGCCATCCTGACGTCACCATCTTGAATTTGAAGATTTTGACAATAAAATCATGAAAAATAAAAAAATTCATATTCCTCACTACGAAAACCTATACAATAGGTGTATGTTGGTCGTATATCCATAAAAAACAACTACTTCCTTCGCTAATGCCTCGACGGACGTTGAATGACATCCGATGGATAAACGTGCAAAGTCCTACAATGTACTTTGCAAATGTTTGTTGCGAAATGGATCAATATTAACCACTTCACTCAGGCTGATTACCTGTAGACCGGTTTCGGGGTATTTGCCCCTCATCTGTACAGGGTGGGTCAAGCAGACAATGATTGATTTCTGTGTTACCTGACTGAAACAATTAACGTCAATCCATTTCAAAGCATTCGCTGGGATCGAATAAGCGGAATGGAGCTGACGCCACCTCAACACAACTACTGCAACTTCGAATATCATCCTGAATACCAGGATAGAAATATTTGCAATAAGAGACAGAAATCTGTAACATTCTTGATAGCCAGATACCTTTTTTGAGCCACCTTGGAACATCTTGGAGAAAATTGGATTGTACTCAATTCGGTTGGTTAATGTTCCATCTGCTTTCAACAATATGAATGTAGACCTTTTTGAATCTTTCATGGCCATAATTCCGAAAATAACCGTTTCCGCGGCAAAAATTCGATGGATCTACGTTTATCATCGTCTTAATGTTCCATCTGCTTTCATCAATATGATAAAATTTTCTTTGTAACCCAGCTGGGGTCTCCTAACACCACAATTTTATAATTTTGGAAATTTCCGTTGTTAATGCCAATGAGCTTTGTTTCCTTTCCTCCGGATTTATCAGTAACTGTTTTCTCTTGGCATTATTCACATCTCTGGATTCGTTGAACGCCAGATCGCCAAAAGGATCTGAAGTAGTCACATTCCACATTCTTTCAGTGGCAGATTCCTTGTATTATTTGCCATTAACCTTTTTCTTGTTAATGTTGTTGTCAGTCCAGAAACATTTAGCTCAGTTCCCGATTTGAGTGGATTCCAAAAGAGGGTACTGCCTACTTGCAAAATTCTTCAAATGGCTTCCAATTTGAACTTCTATTGGAGCGGGTACTACCGGGAACGCTGTTCACAATGGTACTCCCTATTGAACATTTCGATGCGTCGCCAAATCGCTTCGAACCCATTTTAGGCGTAAACTCCTTTTAGCTAACATATGGCATGGGTTCATGGAAATTCATTGACATCTGCCAAACACCCGATTAAAAAAGAAGAGCTAGGTTTGTTTTTTATCGCTTATTGGGAAAGTTACGTTGCTTATTTTTACTATTTGGAAACGTAGGTTGCTTTTGTCCACTTTGAATGACATTTCATTTGTTGTCAATAAATACTAATATTTTGATTGGTTTATAAAAAACGAGTATATAAATCGTCCAAAAACATTTTTGCTTTGAAGATTTTGATAGGAATCGATTGAATACTATTTATACAGTCTGAAAATGCGGAAATAAAAATTATATGTTGTGCGTACGGGCGTTAGTGAGTATGTTCCATCGGCAATATTACTTAAAATCAATATTGTTAGATATACAGTATGCTACTGCATGTTGTCTCGTGTCCAGCAAAAGCGAGGTCGTAGCGTGGCTGACGGCAAGCTTTCCCAAACAGACAGAAATATCGTGAGTTTTCCAGGAATCGAGAAGCGGCCAACGAGAATTTTCTGGGTGCTAATGACCTCTATGTAATGCAGGTAGACTGGCGACGGAGTTAGCTCATTCGAGTTATCCGAAGTGATTCAGATCAGATAAAAGTACAGTGACGCGGACGGTATTTTAGTAGTGAATTTAGATTGATTCATTTAATGGTCAGAGTATTTTATTGTTTGTGTTGTGAAGTGTTAATAAACGTATAATAATTACTTCAGTATTTTAATAGCCACGAACCCCAGATTCGTAGTAATAGTGTTACGGAAAGGAGTGGAGTCTCCTCCTGCGCCACAAGCGAGAAGTTGTTTACGACCGTTGACCTGGATTATTTCGTAAAACCACCGACTTTTGATGGGCAGTAGCTTGAAGCTGTAGCAACAGCTAATGGATGGGTCGATGAAGAAAAGGCTACTGCACTATAGACACTGGTGCCTCTGCTTCCCTGGTCCGCAGCGATATCCTAGAACCAGACACTGTGAAACCACCTACATCCAATTTGGTCCTACGAATGGTCACTGGAGATAATACGAGGGAAAGCTGACATTTGTGGCAGTCATAGGAGACGAATTTATTCTTGAGGTGGATCTGATCAGTGAACATGGCTTGTATTCCGATGGTGAGCAGAAAATTGTTAGATTTGGAAGGGAATTATTTATTCCAACCACACTATCCGAAAGGGGCGTTCTGTGAAATTGAGGCTAGCCAAAACTGTCAGAATACCTGGTTAATCTGAGAAGTTCGTTAAGGCTCGTCTAGAAGCAGACACTGGGTGCTGCGTTGGAATGGTACAGCCATGTGAAGTATCGTGTTGAGAAAGGAAACATTCTCAATTGAATATTGAATAAAAATATTTTTCTGTGAATTGAAAAATCCACAATAAAAAGGAAGTAACTCTTGTGAATATCTAACAGAAAACGACTACTTCCCCGGCTAAAACCACCCTCGACATTGAACTACATCTGAAAGATATTTTGAAACCTAAAAGAAAAATCTGGAGGAAAAAATTTGATTTTATATTCCAGTCTCAATTTTTTCTTCATATCATTCATCTATATGAGTTCTCAATTAAGATTGGAATAGAAAATCAAATTTTTACTTCCAGATTTTTTTTAGGTTGAGGTCCTTTCAAAATATCTTTCAGATGTAGTTCAATGTCCATCGTGGCTTTAGCCAGGGAAGTAGTCGTTTTCTGTTAGATATTCACAAGAATAACTTCATTCTTATCGTGGATTGTTCAATTCACAGAAAAATATTTTTATCAAATATTCAATTGAGAATGTTTCCCTTTTCAACTTGAATACCCCACAAGAGGTTATCTTGAACGATGGAAGATAGTGACTAAAGTTTATCTTTGAGTCGCAGATGATTCCACATCTGATTTTATGAACACCCTGTTCATATTTTTTAACAAATAAATATGAAGAATACCCCAGCAAAGTATTATTTGCACGAGCTCTCATCAGGATGAAACAAGATATCCCTGTAAGAATTGTCATGTTTTCCCTAATGGAGTAACAGCCCGGAAAGGAGACATCGTAGGAGTATGCGAGCCAGTTGAGTGGGTAGCAGACTGCAAAACAAGCGGAAACCAGGATGAAGAAGGCACGTCTAATGACATACTACATCGAGAAATCCTCGGAATATTTGTGACCGAATGAACACGGAGCCGCCATGAAATATATTGCCCTAGAAAGTAACGTATTCGAGTCCGCAGGATCACCAACAGGACGAACTGATCTAGAACAAACAGCACAGGATAGACACTGGTCAAGCCCATCCAATTCGACAACCACCAAAGAGATTACCATTTTTCAAACAACAGTAGGTGAAAAAGCTGGGCGAGAAAATGAACAAAGGTAGCGTTATCGGAGAATCATCTAGTCCATGGTCCGCCATAGGGAACTCAATGACGTCACGAAGAAGGACAGCTACCCATTACTTCTAATCGAAGACAAACTGGCACATTAGCAGGCTTGCAATGGTTTTCAACGCAGGACCTGAAGAGCGGATACTGGTAAGTGGGCATACATGAAGACGATAAACAAAAGACTGCGTTTACTGCGAACTGTACTGTTTACTGTTGTTGTATCTGTTATGCTCCGGCGACCTTCGAAAGATTGATGGAGCTGATATTGCGTTGACTCACTTGTAAAACTTGCCTGGTGTATAATGGTTATGTGAAGGAATTCCAAACAAAATCTGGCCAACCTGCGTGAAGTTTTCGGAAATTTAAGGAGTGCCAACCTCAACCTGAATCTTCAGAAATGTTCCGAATTCCAGGAACAATTGGATTTCTTGTGCCACACAATCTCGGCAGGAGGAGTTCGAACGAACGAATCGAAAATACAGTCTGTTCGAGACTTGCCGAGACCAAAAGAAGCTTCCTAGGCCTGTGTATCTATTACCGGCGTTTTGTGGAAGGATTTGCAGACATCGCCGTTCCCTTTCCTAAGTTGATAGGAGATAGAGTAAACCTCGATTGGTCTATCGAATGTGATAAAGCTTTCCTCAAGTTGGAGGCAGCTCTTTGTTCAAGTCCAATCAATCAGAAGGCATGTTCATGGATTACTCAAACGGGCATGGGAATCAACTGAGGGAGGTAGTCAATTTCCCAAATGGTTTTGCCCAGGAAAGAAAGAGGCGGAGTCTTTAAGAAAATTAATGAGGGAACATCAGGAGGACATCTGGGACTCAACAAGATCTTAGAAAACATCAGGCAGATATTTCACTGGGTTCAATCTCGAAATGATGAGGAAAGCTGCTGCAGAAGATGTTCAGAGTGCGGCGCCACTAAAGGTCCCAAGGCAAGGTCCAGGGATGAGATGGAGAAATACAACGTAGTCGCACCATTCAAATTGATTGCCATTCATGTAGCTAGACCCTTTCCTGTGACGGACGGTGGAAACAAATACATCCTCGTTGCCATGGACTGTTTCAGCAAATAGGTCGCAGCATATACCATTCTGGACCAGGCAGCATCCACAGTAGCCAGGACATTGGTGCACAACATGTTCTCAAGATTCGTAGTTCTGGCCAAGAAAGGAATTTCCAGACGAAATTATTCAAGAAAGTTGTGATGGGTATCAATAAGACCAGAACCAAGGCGCTTCACCGCCAGTCAGATGACATAGTTGAATGATTGGGCCGAACTATGGAAGAACATTTTTCTAAGGTGGGGAAAACATCAAAAGGACTGGTCACCTCGCCCTATTCCTGATGGCATACAGAGCAGCCGTCCATGACTCAACCAAGCAGGCACTAAAGAGGTAGAAGTACACGACTATGCAGATAAAGTGAGGGACAGCCTATTGAAACCATCATTCCATAGTCTTCAATTCTATATTTCGGAAGTGTTTTTGAGAATTAGAATGTTTGCGCTGCTTTTACGTTTATTGATCCCGCCTTGCTGTATATGTAAATTGGAACGTAAATTCAAATAGAGGTTATAAAAGATCGCAGAACTTTAAATTTGAATATAATACTGAAACAGGTGTTGACCTTGACAGTCGCATATATAGTACAGTGAATTTAGGCTGAGGTAATGAAACTAATACTGATAACACTAACTTCAAATTCTTAAAATTGAGCAGCTTACCTAGAAATAACATCCTTCTTTAAAATTCTCACCGGTACACTACAAAAGTATTACTGTTTGCTTGCTCTGCACTCTACTGCTTGCACTGTAGTTTCAAACTGCCTACCAAACCACAAAACGCTACACTTTATATAGCAGTTCAACCAAGGATGAAAAAAAACGAGAATCATATTAGAGCCATCTGTTGAAATTTTCGAGAAACTTTCTGGTACCTTTTTGAACAATATATGAAATCGAAGTACTAACTAACTGACGTACTATTACTGTATCTCGGAGTCCCCGTAGTAGCGACCTTCGTGTACTGGTTCTTTGAACTTGCGAATTCTGCAACATGTTTATATATATATATATATATATATATATATATATATATATATATATATATATATATATATATATGTAAATATATATACAGGGTACTTCCAAAATTAGTACATCTTTTTCAACACGATGAAGAATTTGTATTGAAATAAACTCCTTTATATAAGTTAGGAGTAGATTGTAAAATTTGACCCTGCAGTGTGAAGCAATAGTTTCATGACATATTCAATTGATGCTCAGCGACTTGGGGAAAATCTGACGTTTCTGTTCTCTGCACATTGTATCAATGTACAAATTTATGTAACTTGATTACTCTCTGACGTCCATCGTCTTAATGGATTTAAAAGGTTTTCACGACGTTTTGAATGCTTGTATCTGCAATCGTCTTCAGGTGAATACTGACAAGTTTAGGTGCTACTCACAAGTTTAGGTGCTACTTACCAATTTATATGTCTGTCGGTGCAATGGTGTGTAATTTCGCCATGTGCAGTGGTCCGTGTAATTTCGCGCGGTGTGGCGGTCCGTGAAGTTTCGCACCTCTGCAGTCCGCCAGAAAGATCAATTAGAGGTTTCCATACGTTCTTGATCTCAACGCTTGGTTGACTAAAGGCGTTATTGGCTTCGATGTAGGCGGCCTCTTTGAACTTTCGTTCAAATCAATGCTCCTCCCTATATAGAACACTTGTGTCGTCCCATAGAATTCGATGGTGCTCAGTCCAGGCGTGGTCAGCAATTCCCGATTTTGACGTTTTTCCACGTTGAATCCATTTTTTGTGCTCATCCAATCTTACCGATTATGGCCTCTTTGTCTCTCCAATGTCTCTCCGCATTCACATGGAACTTCATAAATGCAATACTTACTGATTTCATTTTTGTTGTCAGGTTTGGTCTTGGTGAGGAAACTCCATAAAGTACTGCCGGATTGGAAGCACTCTTGATGTTGAGCTTGTTTCCGATCCTTCTGATCTCCTCAGAGACACCTCTGATGTTCGGAAGGCAGATCACTGTGCTTTGTTGTTGTTCTTCAGATGTCTTTCTTTTCTGGAGTTGTTTCAATAGGAGTTTCTTGGGGTATCCATTCCGGTGAAGGTCCTCGCTGATGTGGTTTAATTCGGCATCTAGTGACTCCTCGTCGTTGCATATGTGCAACGCCCTCTCTACCAATGTTCTCACGATCCCTTTTTTTGTCGAACTCAGATGGTTGGAGCTGTAGTTGAGATATTGCCCCGTATGTTTCTTCTTTCTGTAGACATTTCCATTTCTATCGTGATCAAATCCTTGATTCTGTTAATTCTTGAGAAGAAATCCTGGAGATATTTATCTCCTTGATTCCATTCCATGGAGATATTTATCTCCGTGATTCTGCCAAATCTGAGGTCACGGATATCGTAACGGATTTTCAGTTGTCAGACATGCAGAAACGAACCGCCATTAGAGTTTTTCAGAAATTTCAATAACAATTTTTGCCCATATGTATATATATATATATATATATTTATAAAACAAAGTAATATCGCGGGGACTGTTAAAAACATAATGGAAGGAATTCAATGTACATAGCCATGATTATTTTGGAGTTGTTTTTCAGTATTATCTTCTTTATTGTTATTTCCATGTCAACTATTTCTCTTTTGAGCCACCAAAAAAAAATGTGCATAATAACAAACTCTCCGTTATTACAATTGTATATTATTTTCATGAACAATTAATGTATTTACACAATCTTCATTGAAACAATACTTATTTATAATAATTCTGACATTTCAATTTGAGACCTTTCGTCTCGAAAGATTTCGTGCAAATCCTGAATATTCATGGATCACGTTGAACAGTTAGATGAATATTGTCGTCGAGTCCTCTGAACGAATTGTATTCCTTCTCTTCTGTTGATCTACTTTTCCTATATGGAAACGGATAGTCATTGTTGTGTAAGCTGCTCAAACCGAGGATCACCCCATTGATGCCTGTAAAACGAAAAACTCTATGATCATAGGGCTTACCAGAGTTGTTGCATGCATTCAATATTCAATTGTCAAATTATTCGAATCATCAGATTTGCATATATATATATATATATATATATATATATATATATATATATATATATATATATATATATATATATATATATAAATTAGTTTATTAATAATAATATTTTTATTTTTTTTATAATAATATTTTGTTTTTATTTGCCAAAAATTTAAAATCAAGTATACAATATATATAATACAACAAATGATGAATAAATAAAATGAGACCCACAAAAGTAAAACTTGTGCGTGGGCTGAATAGTAAAATTTTGAAATTTTTAAATTTAAAGAGTATAACAATAGTAATGATAATGGGGTAGATAAAGAAAACTCCCAATATAATATTAACAATATACTATAATAGTAATATTAATAATATTTATTTATTGTTCCTGTATCATACCATATAATAATGAATATCAGTTTCATAGAATGATTTTCACGAATAAACAGGTGGACCCACAGAAAACTAGGTTGTGCGTGGGGCTCTCCTCGTTTATTCATAAATTTTGCTGCTTGATGATATGATGAGATTGTAGGAGTATTTTATCATATATTCAATATTGGATTCAACAGGGGGTAATAATAACCCAGTAATTTTCAATTAATTTTTCTGTACTCATAACATATCGTAAATTACTTTTCTGTCTGAATTTAATGTATACGATTTACGTTTTTTTCTAATTGAAGTGACTGAGTTGGTGTGAATGATGAGATCCTTTATACTTCAATGTAAGAAGTTGAAAAGCCGAGGTGCGTGGTAGGTTTAACATCGTTGTCCTGCCGCTTTTTTTGAGGATTTCGTACGTATATCAAAATTGCTTTTTTGTCTTGTTGTGTATTTGTGTTCTATTGTTTTCAGTTCGTGTTTATTTCTGTATGGGTTAACTAAGATACAATAAAAAATGATTGTTTCGAGTCGAAGCATTTCGCTTCTCTATATAGTTCGTCTGTAGGATACCTATACGGTCTCTTGAATATTATTTTTAGGAATCTTTTTTGCAAAATTTCAATTTTTTTCTGGTGGATATCAGCTATGCCTCCCCACCCTAGTATCCCTTATTGTAGTCTTGATTCTATTAATGGGTGATACAGAACCCTTATATGGTGAGTATTCAACATTTTTACCAAATATTTGAATTTTGGGAGCATGTACCTTAGAGTATTAACGATATTCTGAGCGTGTATATCCCATCTCAAGTGTCGATCTAATGTTACTCCCAAATATTTCATACTAATTGTGGAATGTATAAGTTCAACTGTATCATTTCTTTGAATTGAAATCGTTTCATACTGAGGTAAATCATTTTTGTAGATGGCAAATGCCATAAACTTGGTCTTATCGTAGTTTACGGTGAGGTATTTCTGGTCGAACCATTCCAAAACATTTCCAAAACCCAATTCGATTTTATTTTTCAGGTTACCCCATGAGTCCATCTTTGTATAACACAACTGTATCGTCAGCAAAGCTGGAGATTTCTCCTCCACATTTCAGGGTAAGTAGTTTATTCATGTAAATAGTAAAAAGAATGGGTCCTAAGACGGTACCTTGAGGAACACCACAGGTGATTGTTTGTTTAGTGATTATTTTGTCTCTAATTTGTACTGTTTGTTTCCTATTTGATGAGTAATTTCTGAATAATTTTAGCACGGTGCCCTTGAATCCCAATTCCTCCAAGGCCTCCAGAAGCAGTTCATGATTAACTGTATCGAATGCCTTGGAGAGATCGAGGAATATACCAATTGTCCTCAACCCGTCTACCATACCTTCATATATTTTTGATGTGATATTCGCGATTGCATCCTGGGTGGATTTCCCCTGTCTGGACCCATATTGTTCATCTGAGATCATTTGATATTTATCCAGATATTGTGTCATTCGACCTTTGATTATTTTTTCAAAATTTTTTGTTATATTCGTTATGAGTGACACAGGCCTATAGTTTTCCGGTTTTGTCTTTCCTCCTTTTTTAAAAAGGGGTTTAACAATGCTCATTTTGAAGTGTGAAGGGCAAATTCCAGTAGAGAATATTCTATTGATCAGATGTGCCAAGGGCATTGAAATTTCTTCTGATATTTCTTTGAGCACTTCGGCGGTGATCGAGTCATGTCCGGGTGTTTTTCCATTGTTTAGTGAATCAATCGTTGTCTCGATTTCTTGTTCCGTAGTGGGTGTCAGAAAAAATGAGTTGGGGACTGGTTTTCTTTCAGGTGTGGGTTCAAGTGAGGGGGTTATATTTTCTGCTAAAGTTTTCCCCACATTTATAAAATAGTTGTTGGAGATTTCAGTCATCTCCTGCTCATCTTCGACTAAAATATCATTTTTTGATTCAATTTTTGATATCTCTTGTTTTTGGGGGGGTTTGTGTAGAGTTTTCACAGTGTTCCATAATGCTTTCGTGTTATTTTTATTTTTTTCTATATTTCTGACATAGTAGTTTTTTTTGTAGTTTCTATTAGCCTGTTCAATTGATTTTTGTATGTTACATATTCTCTTTTGTATATTTCGGGATTTTTAATATATTTTTTTTTTTAAATTTTTTTTTTTTTTTTTTTTTTTTTTTTTTGATTGTTCTGATCAATTTTTCGGTGAAAGTTGTCATTGCTTCTTCAATTCTTGTTTCATTATATTTGATTGACCAGCATGTTTCTCTCAGTTCCGATTTCAGTTTATGATAGTTTATGTATTTCTTACAAGCCACGCTTTGTTTTTTTTCCGGTTATTTTCAAAACCATTACTAATAATGTGGTAAAATGATCGGTGATTCCTGATTTATAATTAGTAGGCTTTCCTCTTGAACGTATTCTGATTTTGTATTCAAAAATACATGATCTGAACAACTTGATGAATTACTTTGTACCCTTGTAGCTTTGTTTATCATTGAGACGTAGTTATATTCAGATAGTACATTTAGATAATCGCTAGATATTTCTTGATCTTCCATGAGTATGTCGATATTAAAGTCACCTATCAAAATGTGATGCTGGAATTCATTATTTTTTATTTTTTTCAGGTATCCCGACCAGTTTTGGACGAATGAATCCACGGAAGTTGATGGGGGTCTGTATACAGCCGTTATAAGGACATTCTCATTTTTTGACATTTTTATCTCTATCTCTATTATGCTCCATACTCCCAAAGACACTATATTCGATTTATAGTCAAGATTGTTCTTCAGGAATACAACAACACCATCGTTTTTGTTAATTCTACCATTGTTATAAATTAAATCCTATCCATTCCTGCAGAATAATCCTGGATCGTTTATTTGAATTGTTTCTGTCAAAACTATGCATTCAAAGTGCATTTTGATTTGACTGAGATATACCTCCATTTCATCAATATTTTTTTAAATACTTCAAATATTTTTGTGAAGAATTTTGAACATTGTTTTGTGTTCTGAATCACACATTATTTGATTAAACTGTAGGTACAACGTTCTCAATTTCTACAGTATCTATTTTTGAGAAATTGACATCTCTTATGAAAGAATCCATCGTTTTAAGTTTATGAATGTGTATATGAAGATGAAATCTCTTATGTATGTAATAAACGAAAAAAGACAAAAAATAAATAATTAAAAGGTACTTAAATATAATCAATGTGTAACAAATTGGTGAAATAATAGTAGTGAACTGAGCTAAATCATCATTTCCACCTACTTATTAGATCTAAGTCTGTTTCTAGCTGTTTACTTGGTTGATGGTGCAACCGCTTGTTTCGTGATTTTTTTTATGGTACCTGTTTTTGGGGTGTTGAAATGTTCCTGCAGGCTCGTTGGTTTCTGCTCTTCAACAAGTTGGTTTGTTTGCCTCTTTCCGGTGTTTGTTTGAAGTTGCTCCAAGATAGGTGCTTTGGTGTTCTTTTCTTGATTCGATGCTGGGTTAAATGTAATATTGGGATTCGGTGGCGTACTATTACTTCTTGATTCTGGTTCTCCCTCGTATTTTAGGTCTTCAACAGTATATGCGACATATCACAGTCGGCACGCGGCTCGCAGGTCAATGGTCAAAAGAAACTTTATTTTAGCGGTTTTCTTTATAGATAAGAAATGGATTGTTTCGACAAAGTTAAAGGGATGCGGCATCGGATTTTTTTTTGCTACTTCACCACTATATATAAACCATTTTCATTTCAAAATGTTCATTTAATTTTGAATCAACATACAATAAACACAATCAAGTGCAAGTGTAAGTTAATATTGGAAATTAGTGACAAGGTGTTGCTGTTGAGTATCGTTTAAATATTTAAATCAGAACTGTGGTAAGTACCAAAGCAAGTACAGAATGTTTGAAAATTCAAAATTTATTTTCAATTCTTTCAAAATTCGTTAGCACAAAATATAATTTTCTTACAAAATTATAGGTTACCAACCGGGGGAGTTTATGAAAATTTTAATTTTTACCCAGATTTTAAAAGAGCGCTACGAATCATTATTTATTTTAAATAATTTGCTCTAACTTCTTCAACAGGAATTGGGATTTCTTATGAATAACCCATATTCTTACACTTTGAGTAAAAAAAAGTATTTACAATGGTAGGTACTTTTTAGAGGTCATTTCGATGAATTTCAAAATTTCTGAAGAATTCCTATTCATTTTATCTGCATCTGTGAGCCATGATATACTTATCGTTCTTCTTACCTTTTACCTTTAGATGTCGTCCTCGTCCAAAAACAGAAAAACTAAAAGCTAGTCAGGTGCCTTCTATAGAAAAGAGAAGAATAGAAGAAATCTCAAAACAAGCGGCAGCATTGAAAAAGTATTTTGGAAAACCGGATAAAAGTGAGCCCGAACAAAAAGGTTTGAATCAAATCGCGGAGTTTGATTATTCTCAACCATCAACATCCACCAGTACTAGTGAAACAAACAATAAATCAATAGATTTCACACCCGATGAAGGTGATAAAGCTGCAAGATCATCATCAAGCAGTCCCATTCCCAGTGAAGCCGAATGTGAAGATGATAGCAAAGAGGAAGAGGGCTCTGCTCAAGTAGCACTAGATGATCCAGGTACTTGGCCTAACATTTTGACAAAAAAATATATTGATTTATTGGTAGAACACGGTCCCAAACAAGTTGCAGATTTCAAATTTCCGATTGATGAGAGTGGCAGAAAATTTAGCTGTTCATATTATAACAAAACTTTAGTGAACGGGGAGAAAATAAATCGCGCGTGGCTCTGCTATTCCATAAAACTAAATTGTATTTTTTGTTTTGCATGTAAATTGTTTAGTAGAGATAGTTCAACAAAACTTGTAAGTACTGGCTTTTCTGATTGGCGTCATTGTTCGGATTACCTCAATAAGCATGAAAATACAAATACTCCTAAACACGTTAACTCTATAAGATCGTGGTGCGAAATAAAGACGAGGATGGAAAAAAATTGTACTATTGACGCGGAACAACAAAATGTTTACAATAGAGAGAAAAAGCGATGGCGCGCTATCATTGAAAGAATGATTGCTGTAGTACAATTTTTAGCCAGTCAAAATTTAGCATTCAGAGGAACTAGTACGGAGTTGTATCATAGAGATAATGGTAATTTTTTAAAGGCAGTAGAGATGTTGGCCAAATTTGATCCAGTTATTTCAGAACACCTTAATAATATCAGTAAATACAAAGATAAAAAAACACGTATTCCACACTACTTTGGGCAGCATTTTCAAAATGAAGTAATTCATATTTTAGCCGAATCTATTCGTAATGAGATAACACGCATTGTCAAAAAAGCCAAATATTACACTATAATTCTCGACTCTACGCCCGATATTAGTCATACAAAACAAATAACGTTTGTAATTGTGAATACTACTGATGGTAAAAGTAAAGTAGATATTTAGAATTTTTTCTAGGATTTTTTTCAGTTACTAATACCACTGGAGAAGGTCTGTGCAATTTTCTATTAGAGAAGCTATTACCTAGTCTGCAGCTCGAAGTTAAAGATATACGTGGTCAGGGCTACGACAATGGATCGAACATGAAGGGGGAAAATATAGGGCTTCAGAAACGGATTCTCGATATCAATCCTAGAGCATTATACGTGCCGTGTGCGGCTCATACCTTAAACCTCGTCGTTAATGACGCTGCCAGCTCCAGTGGTGAAATTTCTGTATTTTTTTATATGGTACAAGAGTTATATAATTTTTTTTCTGCGTCCCCACATTGATGGGATTTACTAAAAAAATACGTGAAAAGTCTAACTTTGAAACCATTAAGTGAAACAAGGTGGGAAAGTCTTATCAATGCTATTAGACCTCTAAAGCAAGACCTCAAAAACATTATTACCGCATTAAATGCCTTAATTGAAGATTCCACCAGAGACGCGAAAACAAAAAATGGTGCAAAATCAATAATAAAAAATCTTGAATCATTCAAATTTTTATGTTCAATTTTGATTTGGCATGATTTATTATAAAGAATTATTGTTCTGAGTAAAATGCTTCAAAATCCTAAATTTAACATCGCGGAATGCATTGAAGGCTTAGATAATTTGAAAAAATATTTTGTTTCACAAAGATCAGACGATAATTTCAAAATATTTGTCGAATCAGCCACAACACTTGCTAGAGATTTAGGTATTGATCCCGAATTTTCAAGTTCGAGGCTCAGGAAAAAGGTCCGTTTATTTGATTACGAGGGCAGTGATGAACCCCTTTTGAATCCCTTCCAGCAATTCAAGACTTCTTTCTATTTTGCAATTCTTGATCACGCGATCTCTTCGGTAAATGAAAGATTTACATTATTATCTGAGTGCTTTTCAATATTCTGCTTTCTGTATGAGTTTCACAACATTTCTAGTGATGATCTCATGAAAGCCTGCATGGACTTAGATATTAAGTTACAGGTACAGGAGGAAGGAAGTATCGTGAAAGATAAGACGGTATACAACTGTTTAATGAAATAACTTCATTCAAAGATATTTTTCCAGGTAAGAAACAGCCAATTGAGGTATTAGAAATCATAGTCAAAAATTATCTCATTTCCTGTTTTCCTAATTTTGCTCTAACAATAAGAATGTTTTTAACCTTACCTGTTTCTGTGGCTTCAGGAGAAAGAAGTTTCAGCAAATTAAAAATTATTAAAAATTACTTGAGAAATAATATGACACAAGAAAGGCTTTCAGATTTGGCCATCATCTCTATTGAATCCGAAATCTGTGAAAAAATAGATTTTACGGAAATTATTGATAAAGTTGCCACTCAGAAAGCCAGAAAGGTTATTTTATAATTAGGTAATTATAATGATTAGGTACCTAGTCTGTAGACTGTAGAACAACTGATTTATATACTTTTCGTTGGTATACGCACTGAGTATGTCCAAAATCGTTGTTTGTGAAATAGACGTTATACAGGTAGATGAGTTTAAGAGTTTATAACGTTAACGTTAAATATTAGTCAAAATAAGAAAAAAATCTCTGGAGGGGAGGCACATCTGGTATTTGCACTCGGGCGGCCAATACCCTAGGATCGGCCCTGTATGCGACGTTATTCACATATAGTTTGTTTCCTTTGATATAGCAGCGGTTTTCAGTATTTTCTCTTGCTTGATTGAGGTGCTCTCTCAAAATCTTATTCTCATTCCTTTGTTCCTCAGTAAGGTCGTTGGCTATGTATATCTTTGATACTTTCAGTTCACGGCAGTTTCGCAGGATTTCCCGTTTTTTCAATAGAGACACCAATTCAAGTTTAATTCGGCTATTTTCAGCGTTTCCTAGTGTGTATAGGTTATTGATGTTGGACTCGTTTAGTTGCACATCCAGCAATTGTTTTATTTGGTTGCTGATAAAATCAACAGACACTTCTCTGGGATCACTATTTAGTCCAAAAATTATCAGCTTATTCTTTCTGCTATCTCTATCTAAAAGTTCTACTTTATTTTTCAGTTCACGATTTTCTTTTTCTAATGTTTGTATCTTGTTGTTCTGGGATTCGATTTTCAGTAGTATATATATATATATATATATATATATATATATATATATATATATATATATATATATATACATCTATATAATTGAATTAATTTGATTGAGTAGAAAAAATAAGTCTGCTCTTCAGTAGAGGGCATTTGTTTCTAAGACAGATTTTGGCAATGCGTTTCGGCAAAGTATTTTGCCACCTTCAGGCACTCTAAAATCTACATAAAAACCATACAAGGTTGACTACCGTAAAAGTTAAGAGAAGACTTACCACAAAACTAAACATGACATCACTGACATATATAAGCATTGAAGTTAAAATGTCTACTGATAAATATAACGAAGGTAATCGACTAGATTAATTTAGTGACATTGATTGGTTTCCACTGGGTTTACCAGCAATCATCTAGCCAAATAGCCACTGAAAATCATGATGTACTCCCAGATGCATGAGAAAAATGTATAGATTAACATCTCTAGTACTCGCCTTATGCTCAAAAGTAGAATATTTATGATGTTAGCTCAGGAAATATAACTTCGTTCTTGACCATTCTCGGGGTAAACCACAGATGTGAAGATAGTAACCGATTCTAATTTTGAACACAATCGTGTAGATTGTAAAAGGGTTGCAATAGATTTTTCAGAAAAAAGAAAGTTAGTTCGTTCTTGGTTTTCATCAGAGAGAGTTAAGAGTTGTAACTGTTGAATATTATTGACTCGTTTTATTAATTAACCACCGATGCAAACATAGAGCTGTTATAAGTTTAACGTGTGTATCTGTGTGTCTGCCTGTGGCATCGAAGCTCCCAAACGGATGAACCGATTTTGATTTAGTTTTTTTTGTTCGAAAGGTGACTTGATCGATAGTGTTCTTAACTATGATTCAAAAAAATCTGTTCAGCCGTTTGAAGATCATCAGCTCTTTTCTAGTTGATGAAGGAATGCAAGCAATTTCCACAGGTCTGATCGATTTGAAATTTGGTATCCTGTTACTTCAATGATATTGCAAGAACATGGTTACCTTAACCTGATGCTGCAGCATCACCTGGAATCTGCGGGATATCCAACTCCTCACCAACTTACAGCAGAGGTATTGTGTTTGGGCTCATTGGAATGGCCTCGATGAATAGGTTATAAATAGATAGGGTCGATGATGGAGCAGAAAAGAGAAATGAGGATAAATTGGGGGATTAAAAGCTACTTTCACTCGTTCAATCAATATGAAATTTTGGTATACTACGTAGTACCTACCGTTTGTGGCTAATTAGTGTATGAATGTGCAAAGTAAATGTAAGAATGAAAGAGGCAATGGGATCAAGTGGTTGAATAAACACGATTTGATTTGGTACGGTCACAGTGTCTATCTAAAGAATCAGTTCGCATTCTTTAGCTATAAACTGTGGTAGGGTGTTGAATATAATAAGGCACGGTGGGGTACGGTACGGACTACGAACGTAGGAAGTGATTAAATGGGATTAAGTGAATGAATGATCGTATCGTAGCGGGTCTACTAGTGATATATAAAGTTTAAAAAGCATGAAATAAAACATAAATTTAAAATTTAAAAAACCTTCGACACAAAAAACCTTAAACCTTATAACGACGTTACTATTTTATTCAGGTGAAATTTCAGCTAAACTTTTATTATTTTCCACGGAGTTAAATACCTGATCAAATTCATTTCGGCAATATTCCTCGCGATCAACAATAGCAACATATGCGTAGCGCGCATCGACTCCCCACCCAAAAAAAGGTGGGGAGACAAACCCAACAGCGAAGAACCAGGCTCTGGGAGACTGGGAGATCACCGAAATTTCAGTAGCAGCCAGCGCAACAGTTTTATAAACTGTGCCAGCGCCAGCGAGCAGAATGAGCACCACGGAATACCAGCAAGCAGCAGACCGAGAGATACCCGAGAGACACCGACAGCCACGGAACAGCCTAAGGGGACGACAGTTGTCGAAAGCGAGTTACTCTCCAGCCAGTGAACCGTGAAACTGACGTCACAGACGACTAGAGCAGGAGACCGGAAAATATATTCCAAATCGGTATACTAATACGGAAGGTATAAAGGTCCCGACTTGAACATTTTACACCGAAAACCAATTAGCGTAGTGAAGACGTTTCCCCGAACAGAACCCTCAGAATGTTTTCCGAAGTATGCTTAAAAGGATTTATTGTGCGCCGAATAAGTTACTGGACGGGTGTTGTTGCCATTTGTTGTGTGGAGTGTTCGGAGCGTTCGACCTTATTTCGTTTTTTTTAATGGAATAGGAAAAACTGTCTTCAATTAATTGATGCTTCTGAATAATACTCTATTTTGTATAACCCAAAGCATGATTTTTATTATCTTCCATATACTTAATAAAAATGAATGTCTCAACTCCTTGGGAAAGTTTCCCGGAAAATTGGAAAATTCGAGAAGGTGCTTTTTTCAATGTGATTTTTGTACGAACTCAAGACTATTTGTTTTGTTATAATCCTGGAAACGTTTCCAGGAAAAAAATCGGGACAATTACAAAGTAAAGTCAGAAAATTCGGACAAACTGCAAAAATCATAATTTTTGTAAGCACTCTTGATCATAACCGACTATAGGAACGACATATTTGGTTGATTCTTTTCTCGAAAGTTAGTGTTTTTCCATGTAGAAGGTTTTTATGTTATCAATTTTACTTCAACTCGCCACCAGACGGCGCTGCACTGCATCAACTTCTATACCGTTCAACCGATCGCCATAAAAATTCAATTACACAGATATTTGCGCTATTCATAACGGGATAATGTTACAACGGAAAAACGGGATAACGAGGAAATGGAATACCGGGATAATGGGAAAACAGGATAATGAAAAAACGGGAAAAAGGGGGATAACGGGAAGCGGGCAGAGTCATAGTCATGGAACAACACAACGAATAACAAAGAAAAAAATAAATTCTAAGCGGACAAAAGTTTTTATGAAAAAAAAAACTAGGGAATATAGAAATTTGGACAGATGATCGTCTGTCGAACCAGCTAGTAATAAACTAAAAAAACATGACGCTTGGGTGGATATATCAAAAGTAATGGGATGTGATTATCCGGAGGTAGAAAATAAAATGTCTTTTGGCGAGTTTTAGAAAAGACATTTTTTATATTCTACATATGGTGAAGAACGCACCGAAAGCTATGAACAAGTCCGTATCCATTTATTTGTTGGAAATATAAACAGGATGTTCATAAAATCAGATGTGGAATCATCTGCGACTGTCTTTAGTCACTATCTTCCATCGTCAAGATAACCTCTTGTGGGGTATTCATGTTTCCCTTTTCAACATGAATATCCGTATTCATATTTTCTTCTAGCCTCTCTTGTGCGAAGATATGCACTTCCGATAGCTTTACCACGAATAGTTTGAGCACCTGGGAACGAAACGAATACCGCGAATAGCGCGAGCATCCTGAACGCAACGAAAATTTGCTCGCCTTGTTCTTACGTGCGCACTCTGTTTGTTCTGTTCGTTCGCTGTAAAATCAGTCAGGACGCACCTTAAGGTATTGGAAAGTCCGTCAAATACCGATCGGCGCATGTGCAAGATAGTAAGCTGGTTAGTGTCCTGTCCGTGAGAGATATCAACACGCGGTTTTGGTTGTTAAAGTAATCCTAAAGCTAGCGGATGATACAACTTTCCTATGGCATGATAATTCACAGCAACTACTGCTAGATAACATCAAAAGGGGGAATTGATTACAAAAAAACAATGGTGCGACTCCAATTATTTTGTGATTAACATAAAAAAACTAATATAATCACATTTCGCTGTAACCTACCAGATATACCACTAGAGGATGGAAATATCCTTAATAAAACAGAGACACATTTTCTTGGATCAAATAGAGACTCTAGACTGGAATTTGATTATCACATTAACAATCTCTGTAATAAGTTGTCCTCTGGATGTTACGCAATTCGAGTAATCTCGAACGATTTGGGTATAAACGTAGCCAGATCTTCGTACTTTGCTCTAATCGAATCTCATCTAAGGTACGGGATTGTATTTTGGGGCGCTTGCTGTTCTTACCAGCTCAAAAATGTTTTTGTAATTCGAAAAAGAGCCTTGAGGTATATTTGCAAAAAAGACCCAGAGACTCATGTAGAACGCTATTCATTGATCTCAGTATACTTACAGTAACATCTATATACATTCTAGAATCTGTCACCCTTATACATAAAAATAAAAATCTCCTTGTAAAAATGTAATTCATATAACACTCGACAAAACAATAAATCAGACTACCCAGACCATCTAAAATATGGATAGAAATTCTATAATATACAATGGCATCAAAATGTATAATCATCTCCCCATAACCACCATAGAGACTACATGTCTCAGGCGATTCAGAAGAGATATAAAAAAAAAATTGTTACAACAATCATTCTACGAGCTAGATGAATACTTCAACTTCAACCTTTAGCTAGTCGCAGTTCCACATACTTGGGAGTTCACTCATAACCCTTGACGAACTTGTATGACTATAACAAATTTTCCCACTAGCTTCATAATATATAACATTGTCTTCATTTATTTATTTATTTTCACACATACTGAATTCTGTTCTTTATTCAACCTTACCTATTTACCACACTTTGTATCTTTCGGTCTCACGTCTTAAATGTATATGTTTATAACGTATCTTAGACAATATCTATCTATTTTTATATATATTTTTATATTGTTACCCACTTATTTACTTATAACCTAACTGTATGTGCACCCTAATCTCAGATTTTTTTTATAATTTTTTACTTTTTACATACCTATTACTTATATGTTCAACTCTGCACCTAAGCTTTGTCTTTAAGAATTTCATTCCTCGGCAATAAAGCATATCTTGATTGATTGATTGATCGATTGATTGGGACAACCTCCCCGCTTTTATAATGCATTGATTCCCAATTTGGCTAGTTAGTACTATCATCAGCGGTCTCACCTGTTTTCATTATATTCCCATTTTATTGATTATAATAAAGTTTATTGTTTTTTTTTTCAGAATTGGTTATTTTTAAGTAAGAGCTTTGAGTAGAATGCAGCCAACACCCAGGTTCGAAGCGCAGTCAAGGGCAAGTTAAGTCTATCCTTCTGGCCCCGTTAAAATTTGTCAATTCTATAATGACCCCTGGAGTGTTTTCATTTTTTCACTGAGGCTGCCCAGAGCAAAGTGGCCTTCAGAGAAAAGTGCCAAGATAAGATTGAAGAGAGAAAAATCCTTACAACCTCTAAAAAGTAAAAAAAATATGTATTAAATATAATTTGTAATATTTTGATCCAAGCGTCCTCGCGTCGGGGGACCACTGAGTAAATGAAATAAAAACAGAATAAAACATAAAAAAATTAAATAGGTCCCCTGACGCGACGACGCTTGGATCAAAATATTACTACTTATATTAAACTTAAAGGGCCAATACATATTATTTTTTTAACTTTTAACAGGTTTTTCTTGTGTCGGGGGTTTATAAAATTTAAGTTTTATTTTGAACACAAGTTCAACTGAATAATGTTTGTATAGCTGAGAAACCTTTGGAAGTCTTTGTTGATTTCAAATTCGTTGAATCACGTCAGAATTTCAATTCACAGTTATTCTCATTCAGAGTAAGAGCTCAATGAAGGTTATTATTTATGTTTAAAGCTCAAACTGTTGTTTCATTCATCATTATCGTGATACATAAAGAAAGGAAAATCATAATACATTTTAATTAATGAAAGAATTATGAATTGTCAGGAAATATCTAGAAATCAGTGGAAGTGATCTAGGATCCAGATTTCTTCCAGTCTCGAGATGGTCCGGGGACCTCAGAGTGAGTAACTCCGATAAGCGAAAAAATTTTTTGTAATTCTCTGGCAAAAACCTGCATTTCTAAATCTACGCAAAATATACATTTTCCAAAGTTGAATTTGATTTAACAACCGCTTGGCGATCAAAAAGTAGATATAAATTCCACAAACTATATTTTTCCTAATTAGTTCATTAATTAAGAAGGCCGCTGGCACATAAGGTGTCATTTGGACACACTTTGGGGGCAGAAATGGGAATGTATTGTACAAACCTGATAGTAAATAATTTCCACTTTCTTGCAGCTTGTTGAAAATTTGCTGGGGATTTGGAAACTGGATGGAGTAAGGCGGACGATTGGGATGATTTATATAATCTTTGAAACGTTGTATCTTCTCCTGGATCGGTTTCACTAACTTGTTTGGGTATAAGTTCTGCAATAAGTTGAGAGCAGATGGCGATAAAATCTTGTTATGCACATTTAATTCTGGTAATGAGTCATTTGCAAAAGTCAACTGTGCTAATTCATCTTCTTCCAAAGGGTCTTTGATAAACACTTTGATATTATCATTAATACTAATATTCTTCTCAGTACCAATGGAGCCACTTTCCACCGCTGTACTATCGAAAACATCTTCAGCGGTGACAGTGCAAACCTAAAACCAAATCGTGAAGTCAAATGTAAAGGGTTAACAGTTTTTGACTCAGGGGACGAGCCATTGCAAAGTGGGACTATATCTCTATTATAATATACCGGGTGACACAGGATATTGCGCCACCCCTGTAACTTCTGCATTCGTGAACGGATTTTTCTGAAATTTGGTACAGTTATATAAGCAACCATTTCGGATTTGATCACATTACAATCCAATATGACGGACTTCCGGTTTTTCTGGAAATGCCAGTAACTTTGTTTTTTCAAATAGAACACTCTGTATATTTTTACATATTCAAGTTCAACAGGTCAAGTCAAGTCAAGTCCAAACCTTATGTCAAATGTCATTTTTTTAAAACAATTGCTAATTCTCGGAAGTTAACTAATTTTCAAAAGTTGACATGAAATATGACAGCGAAACACAATTAGTTGGCAAGATTAAGAAATGTTGTTTTCCACAGCTTACTAAGTTGAAAAATTATTCGAACTGCAAGGAAACTCATGAACTAGTTGTAGATTTTTGAATGTATACAATTTGTTACTGCACCGAAATACAAAAATGATATGTAATTTTTTTCCTTAATGAATGTTCTAGAGAGGTGGCCCATAGGGGTTTCATTTGAAAAAAATGAATTTTTGATCAAAATGTGATGTGACTGAATTGATTCATCAATAAATGACTATGTGATTATGGTCTGATTCTATTCATATTTGGTATGTGGGGGTTTTTGTGGTCGAATATTATGATTTTTTTGTGAGAATTGGAAAATTCAAGATTGCGGTTTTAAAATGGCGGCCGAGTTTTGTGATTAGGTCTGATTCTATTCAAAATTGGTATGTGAGAGTTTTTGTGGTCGAATATTATGATTTTTTTGTAAAAATTGGAAAATTCAAGATGGCGACTTTAAAATGGCGGCCGAGTTTTGTGATTAGGATCTGATTCTATTCAAAATTGATATGTGGGTGTTTTTGGGGTCGAATACTATGATTCTTTTGTGAAAATTGGAAAATGCAAGATGGCGGCTTCAAAATGGCGGCCGAGTTTTGTTATTATGGACTGATTCTATTCAAAATTGGTATGTGGGGGTTTTTGGGGTCGGAGATTATGATTACCTAATTTGATAAGATTATTCCATTTTTTAATTTGCTAAAAAATAATAAAAATAATAGTTTAAAAAAACTAAAAAAATACGCTTTTATAAATAAACCACACTAAAAAGTAGGAAATAAATATAGTTCAAAAAAACTAAAAAACACGCTTTTATAGAAAACCAGACTAAAAAAATAGAAAAAAAAAATATTTCATTAAAAAAAATGCGTGGTATGCATGGTATCAATAATTATATAGTAGAGAGAGAGAGAGAGAGAGAGATTTATTAACTACGTACATATATAAATACATTTGTAGCAGGTCCTTGAGAAAAACATTTTTTTTATTTAAAAGTTACAAGTTAAAAGAGTAAAACTAAGTTAAAAGAGTAAAACTAAATTTCCTACGGTGATACATCACATAACAACACAGGAATAAAATGAAATTAACTCAGAACTAGTCATTGTAAACAATACATAAAGGGGTATAAAAGTTGCATTGACAAACACATTAAAAGCCCATTAAAAGCCTAGATCATCCACGTTAAAATTATAGTTTAAAAAGTCTACGTAGTAAAAGCATTTCATCAGTAGACAAGATTTCACTGATCTCTTAAAATTGTAAAAGGTCATATTTCTTATTTCCAAAGGTAATTTATTGTATAGGCTTATATTCAATGAATTTTTCTGTGATACAGAGAGTCTATATCTTGGTGTTTTCAAGAGGTTTCCTGACCTTGTTTGGTGCTGATGCGTGTCCGCTGAAAGAGCAAAATCTGATCTTTTTTTATGTATTTCAAGCAGAGTGGAATATATGAACGCGGTAGGAAGAGGCATGATCTGGTGATGAATAAATAGAGCATGGCAGTGATCTCTGTAGCCCGCCCCTGATATTATTCGAATAACCCTTTTTTGTAAAACAAAAATTTTGTTCGAATGGGACGAATTACCCCACAAGACAATTCCATAAGTCATAAGACTGTGAAAAAGTCCAAAATAGCTGGCTCTTACAGTATCTGCACCAACAAGGATTTTCAATCTGCGAATCAAGAACGTGACGCTTGATAATTTTTTCGACAGATTTTCCACGTGACACATCCAGTTGAGTTTGTCATCAATGGATATACCAAGTAACTTGACACTTTCCCCACCTGTTAGTGAGGAGTTTGAAGATATAATAAGATTCTGATTTTTAGCAGAATTGAGCATAAGCTTGTTTGAACAGAACCACTCATCTGTCATTTGCAAGGTGAGTTTGGAAGAGTCAATCAGTTCCTCTAATTTACTATTACGATCTATCAGTGTGGTGTCGTCAGCAAAGAGAATGCATTTTTTCGGTAATATATGATAATATAAATCATTGATATACAGAATGAATAGGGTTGGTCCCAAAACAGAGCCTTGTGGAACCCATGGACGATTTGTATTAATGCTGATTTGGTTCCTTCAACCGAAACACACTGAGATCGCCCATGCAAATAAGACCTGAAAAATTTCAATGGAAGTCCACGAATGCCATAACCAAGGGGGGATTGGCGCGGTGGGTTAGCGTCCGACTCATGATCGAAAGGTCGTGAGTTCGATTCTCGGCCAGGGCAGAAATTTTTCTATTTAATTTGAGAGAATTAAATGTTAAATTTCGTAGCCGGGCCGAGGATGGTCCTCGACGATTCGCTGTTGCGTTCAAATTAACAGTGCTGCTCCTAGGTGGCGTATGGAGTTAGTAACAAGGCCTACCCAGAATACTATGAAATGATACCTAAAAATAACTCAACTTGTGAACTGGCCGAATGACGAAATGTCAAAGCCATTGAAAAAAAAAAAAAAAAAAAAATGCCATAACAGAAAAGTTTCTCAAGTAATATATCATGGGAAACACAATCGAAAGATTTAGTCAGATCACAAAGCGTTAAGAAAGAATGCTCCCCCTTCTCGAGTCCATCAACTACATTTGCAATAACGCTCAGAATGGCTCTCGTAGTTGATTTATTTTTTCTAAAGCCAAATTGCTCAGGACACAGCAAGGAGTTTGTTTCCAGGTAGGATATCAACCTTGTTTTGACTAGCGCCTCTATGATTTTCGCGATAACTGGAATTATGGAAATGGGGCGAAAATTTTCTGGTAGGTGGGGATCCCCTTTTTTCAGCAATGGCAAAATAACTGAAATCTTCAGTGCATCTGGATAAACTCCTAGAGATAAGCAATCATTAATTAAAATTGAAAGTGGAGAAGCAATAATATCGGCTATACCTTCAATCACCGCGCTGTTCAGTTCATATAAATCCGAACAACTTGAATCCTTCAAAGATTCAATTGTGTCCATCACTTCCTCGGGAGTTACAGGGAAAAAAGAGAAAGAATTTACAGGTGATCTGAGATTTTTCAAGTATTCCGTAGGTTCGTGATTCGTCTCAGGTAGAGACGAGATCAATTTTTCAGCAATATTGCTGAAATAATCATTGAATTCAGCTTCCGTGATGCTGGACTCCTTTTTTTTCCATGGATTTCTGTTACACTCGAAGTTGATCAATCTCCAGGAGTCTCTGCTGATGTTCGAGGAATTTTTCAAAAAAGTTTCATACGCTAACCTTTTTGTTTCGATGATGGAATTCCTGTAATCCTTACGTAAGAAAGTACATTACATACCGAGGCGATACCATGCACCCCACGCTTTTTTTAAAATAAAATACATTTTTATCTTATTTTCTATTTTTTTAGTCTGGTTTTCTATAAAAGCGTGTTTTTTAGTTTTTTAAACTATTATTTATTATTGTATAGTTCCTCGAAGTTGGCCCCATTTTAATTTGAAAAAAAATCCACCCCTAAGAGTAGGAAGATAGGGGATGATTTATTGTTCACCTACATAACATTGTACTGGGTTGTCCGATTTGGATAATTCTTTTTTTTTATTGAATAAGATATACCACGAATTTGGTTCCATATAAATTTGGAAAAAAAATCACCCCTAAGGGTAGAAAAATAGGGAATGGTTGATTTGTCTCCTCTAAACCGAATCTGTTGAAACTTGGCACACATATGTAGTTCTGATGATACTGCAACATAATGGAGACCTGGAGTTAATCTGATGATGGAGACGGAAGACAGTAGAGGGAACTCCTCAATGGTTTACAGCAGCTTCCTCGTGTTCGGGCTTTTCTCTTCCATCTTGATGAAAACTTTAGACCTAGCTGGGTTATGACTATCATCGTGGGTCTAATGATGGAGATGGAAGGCTGTAGAGGGAAGTTCTCATTTGGAAAAAGAACATAGAATATGTGTGAGAATGGAAATAACATTATTATAGCGATTAATGCAAGTTTACCGAGAAATAAAATCGTTATATACTAAAAAAAGGTAATCTTCAAGCCTATTGCTGACTTGTGAGTAGAAATATCGTTTTCTCATTCGAGCAGCATTTTTTGCAGGCCTACCTATGTTGGCATGAAAAGATTGTTTTATAAGTATTCAAATTATATGACAATTAATAGTTAAAGTAGGTAATTATATTATATAACAGTTGATAGTTACTGTTAGGTAGATAAGTAGTTAAAATATGTAAGATGTAACGCTAAAAAATTACTAACATTATTAAGTGATTAAGAAAAACCCTAAGAAAAATGACATAGTTGTCAGTCTGTCAAAAATATAAAAATGATGATGATATCCCGTGTTTGTAAAAAATAAGATTGTTGTAGAAACTGAATATCGACGAATAAAATAAAAATACACCAAAAATACTTGTTGCACCATTATTTCGAGAGCTACCAACAAAAAAATAAGGTAGATAAGTAAGTAAAAGTAATCAAAAGTTAAGTAGGTTAACCACTACCAACTTAATTTTTGATTACTTTCAAAATACTGACTTACCTATCTTACTAGATTTTGCTACAAAAAAGTATAAAATTAAAACTTTTTAATGACAAATTAAACCGGCGAAAAAAGAAGCTGAAAAGCGAAAAATAAAATAAACCTTCTTAGTCTTAATAACTGAGCTCCTAAACTACTGTAAGTAACTAATTTTGAGTCGGCGCCAAACAAACAATCAACGAAGGTTATTACATTATTTTAAAGGAATAATCAAAATAACATGAAAATGCTCTCCCCGCACTACCACTCGCAAAGACAAGCGCTCGCACGTGTGTCTGGGGTATATTAACTTCGGGAACAATCGGTAGTTTCCGGCGAAGGAACGCGCCATCATTTTACGCTTGACGTCATTAATTTTCTTGTTTGTTTATTTGGCGCCGACTCGAAATTAGTTACTTACATTAGTTAAGTAGCTTAGTTATCAACCTTTTAACTGCGCATAGCTTTTCATGCATCTTCGTCTCCAATACGGATGTTGGGAGCTGTGGCTGATCAACACGGTTCTCAAACTTGGTGAAGGAATAATCTCGCGTACTTATATAAGGTTCCCGCAGTGAAACGATATATTTCTCCAGAGCCGTACTTACAATTATCTAACTGTACTCAATTTTGGAAATGAGGTAACAGTAAATTCCACGAAATATTTAGGCATCGAAACAACCTTTTATCTTATCAATAAGTGGAGGTTATGATCACTAAAAAATTATTAGAATTAACTTTCTCAATTTCCACTCAAAAATATACAACAAATATATTTTAATTTGATAACAAATATAAGTATAATAAAAATAAGCTAAATTCACTACAATAAAATACTTGGAATTCACTTTCTCCGAAGGAAATATACACTCAAGAATATATAAAAAATTATTGATTCGCTTAGCTCAAATTCTTCCCCACTGTCACTTTCATTAAAAGTTCATAAAGTTTTGGTTTGTTTAAATATTTATTTTCGCGAGCCATGTTTTTCGATGTTAGGTTAGTGAAAATTATCTAATCTGCATTTGATTCTTCACTAGAGGTAGTTCAACCACAGAACTCATTCTATGAGTTCTGTAAGTTCAACTGGTCACTTATTTTTATTATATAAAAATATGGAATAATAAAAATAATAAGTTCAAAATACACTAACATATTTTCCTCAAAACCAAAATACTTGCAGGCTCAGGTCATATCGAAACGTTACTGTTGCAGTAAGTCGATCTAATAAAAGAATACATAAATTGGGGAAACAATGCCTGGGAGTTCGTGCTTGATAAACAAAATGCTGATTCATACGGCTCATCCCGCACTGAAGTACAAGAGTTTTGAAACATTTTGTAAACGTCTCGGCCAGAAACAAACTACCATCTATAGGCAACACCAAATACAATAAAAATTCCGCGTATTTATCCGTTTCCCGTTGTACGGTCATGAAATTATCTTACCTAGATATCCGGTTCCCGCAGTGAAAAGTTAATTCTAAAAAGGTTTATTTTATTTTTCGCTTTTCATTTTCATTTTCGTCGGTTTAATTTTTGTTATAGGGCGTTTTTGAATTCGAATTTTTCGGGAATTATCGGATTTTATGCGGTTTTAACGAACTATATATACAAATATTTGAAAATATCTTGAGTGATAATTCTGCTTTTATTTACATAATATATAGCTCCTGAAAATTGAATTGAGAGTAATATTGAAGTACATGCTGTAAAGTCACAAGCTTGGTCCCAACATGTACCGTCAATTAATTAAAGAAAAACTGATTCGAATTATGGTGTTAAATTTAGCAATGTTAACTGTTGTTTCATGGAATGATTCGCCAAAGAAACGAACGAAAAAATCTTTCATACACCTAGATAGATAGAAAGATAGATATATATTTTATTTGACCACATTTTGTATAAACATTTGTAGCAAGTCTCAATATAATACAATACATTCAGATACCATGATAAAAAATCAAATTGAACAATAAAAAATCAAATTGAACAATACAAAACACTTATATATGAATACGCACATACACCTGCATATACATACATAGATTTTCGATATAATTGGCAACAAATAGTTTCAATGGAAAAATCTGCAATGAGCCTCGTGGTTATAAAAAATTACATTTTAAGTATGAATCGATATGCACAAAGTCCTAGCAGGATGATCATCAACATGTCAACACGTTATTAGAATAATGTAACTCTTATATTCATCTAGGGAAAAGAACGCATTGTTCTCAGAGAATTATTTAATAATATTTTTGAATATCTCTATATCTCTAACATTGGTGGGAAGTTTAAGTTCAAATCGAGCGAGTATCTAGTTAACATGGTGAGTCTCAAGCGGGGATTGATCTATTCATTATTATTTCTTGTATTATAGTTATGAGTATCAGAATGTGAATATTCATAGATGTTTTGGTGAATTTGTAGAAGGAATTATTCAATGTACACATAAAAGAGTGTCATTATTTTAAAGTGCGAACTAGTTTCTACAAGATTATTTATTCCCTAGACACAGTATTCGTATGGCTTTCGTTTGTAGCTTGAAAACTAGAGTTACCCCATAATCTTATGTCATAGTAATATGCGAATAGTAAGAAGTGGAATAGTAAGTAGAATCGGAATTGTTATGCGAGGGTTCGTTGAAAATTGAATTCTTCGAGTTTTATTAGGATTCTGCTTGAGTTTATTTGTTAAAAACCATTCTTCAGCACTATGCTCAGCTGATTCCATTGAGTAGGATAAAGATTCCCTAGAGACAGAGACTCAATGTTTAATAATTTGAAACTCTGAATGACAGTCATCGTATTGTCCTGATTGGAATCTATTAGAAAGATAAAAAGTGAAAAATTTAAGTGTGATTCTGCGTATCCCATAGTAATCAAGCTTTTGCAGGTATATATTACGAGACACAGTCAAAGGCTTTACCTCGGGCTTTACTAAGATCGCAAATGTCATATCAGTTATTTTACCTGCTTCAAGGCCTTCCACCATGTCTACCACAACTTCTTCTATAGCTCGTGGATCTGCAACTTCTGAATTGTCACATATGACAAAAGATGAAAAATGTATGAATTCTCTTCGTCAAATAATGTACCATGTTTCAATGTGATGAAGCAAGAAATATAACTAATACCATTTTTCTTTATGAGTTTAATAATAACATGAGGAAGGCTTTACATTCCGTAGGATTACGTTTCAGAAAACTCAACAATCGTCAGACTGTTTTGGACTTATTCGGTTAAGAAACGAATTTTTACTGAAAATAAATAGGTGCCGTTACAACCAAAAGTTTGTTTATTTGGACGAAACTTAGTTTGATACACATGATGTTGCCAAAAAACGTTGGAGCTATGCCACATTAATCGATGTGCACTAATTGCAACTATAGGCTAACACACTGAGCATATCAACCGAGTGAATAAAATCATTAAAACAACCAAAATACAACATAACCGATAGATATATCACTCCTGACATTGCTACCGAGGATAACAAAAAACCTCCTATCAGTGTAAACACGGTTCCGACCGTAAAGCGCACCATATACTAAAATTTAGGCGCAATTACTGAAATGTCTGAAGCAATCCGATCTGTGTTGGATGAAATAAGACAAACGAAACAAGAACTGAAATCATTTATAGGAGCAGTTGAAGTTCGGCTTTCACTGAAAGTTGAAGAATTCGGTAAGAGACTGGAAAAACTGGAAGCAGAAAACGCAATAATCCGAGAAAAGCTCGAGCAACTTGAAAGGAAGAGTAAAGATAATAACATAGTATATATTTGGGCTGAAACATCCAGGGCAAGGAATCACAGTAGATTACGTTACAAGCGAGATTGAGAGATTAGTTGGAGTTGAGGTACAGGCGACAGACCTAAACAATTTCTACCCTCTTGGAAAAGTTGATACCGCACCCATAAATGTGGAATTTGTATCCTACTTGAAAAAATCTTCAGTGCTGATGAACACCAAGCAACTCAAGGGAACGAATATATCCATCGCGCGTGATATGACCATTAAACAACGGCAAGACAACCATATTCTAAAAAAACATCTGTACCTCGCATAACAAGATCAGAACACGAACTGCTTCATCAGAAACAACAGGCTACACGTTAACAACACGATCTACACTATGGAAGATCTAAAAACTACGGAAAACCTCCAAGCTCAGGAAAAATTTAATAGCGTCCCAGGCACATCAACCCATCCTTCGCGAAAAAAATCACCAAAAGTAAACTGAAAACTCAGTTGTCTTAGGATCTAGACAACACCCAGCGCAACCATCTATCCCCTACCCAGGTCCCTCATCTACCGGTACCTACTCTTAAAAAAAAACAAGCCAGAAAAGAACTAGAAGAAAAAAAATAGAAACCCCTTCCAACAAATCAAGAGGCCACCTTCAAAATTAGTGATGCATTATGGACGATTATATTAGAGACTATAAAACAAATGAAGTAGAAACAATAGTCCTAGAAAAATTTTCTGAATGCAACGAAGTTCTCAAAGTAAATCACATCAATACTAATTTTAAAATATTTCAAAATAACATTAGAAGGGCTTCCAAACATCTTGATCATGTATTATGCTACCTTGAACAGTTTTCAGAAAAACCAGAATGCATAATTTTAACTGAAACTTGGCAAATAGATGATATAAATATCTCAAATATAGAAAGTAACTTAATATACAATTATGGCACTCTTAATCAAAATGATGGCACAATGGTTTTTATTAAATCATCATCAGATTATACCTATAAAATTATTCATCTAGATAACGGTAACAAATTGATACAGAAGTGACATTTCATAATAAGTTATTTAAAATTATATCAGGCTACAGATCTCCATCAAATCCACCAGCAGAATTTATAGAAAACTTGAAAAGCTACTTATCGACCGAAAAATTCAATAAAACCCATCATTATATTTTAGCGAGTGATCTTAATATTGACCTGCTTGATGAGGATGATGGAAACTCTGTGGACTACATTAACACACTAAGCGAATTTAACTTTGTGTCTACAATAAATAAACACACCCGAGTAACTGAAAATACAAAATCCTGTATAGATCACATTTTTATCCGTACGAAACATGATTTAGAACTGTTGCTACCCTTCGTTATAAAATCCAGAATAACAGACCACTATTCTGTTCTATTACAAATTATTTTCCCAAATAAAAAAACTATCACCACCAAAAACAAGACAAGCACATACAAAAAAATCGATTACAACAAATTATCCATGAATGCGAAAAATAATAATTTTAACTCCGTTTATAATACTACAGATATTAGAAAAACTTGTTACATCGATTACCACATAAATTAAAAACTGTAGCTTCACGGTGAAAAACAATGAAAAAAAACGCAAAAGCTGGATAACTCATGGATTAATTAAATCGATTAATGAAAGAGACAAGATGTATCAGACCTTGAGAAGAAACTATAACCATGAATTGAATAAAAAATATATCGAATATAAAAACAGGCTAATTACATAATAAAAAATACCAAAAACGATTTCTACAAACAAAAAATTTCTGAAAACGCAAATAATAATAAAGCGATGTGGCACACAATACAGGAAATAACATCCGGCAAACAAAATAATACACCTATTAAACACATGAAAAAAAATTGACATATTGTCAGTGATGAAAAAACTATGGCCAATCTATCCAATGAACATTAAATTACAGTAGGCCCAGGCTTGGCTAGCAAAAATGCAGTTGATCCGAACTATATCCCCCCTCAAAAAAAATCTATAACTTAATTTTTTTTCCTTTCACCTTGAATGCCTACAGAAATAATTAAAGTCGTAGAAGAATTGAAAAACAAAAAGTCTCCAGGCGAAGATGGTATTACGGGTGAAATTTCAAAATGTATAGTGAAGCATATCTCCGAACCTTTAGCATTATTGAATAGATGCTTAGAAAAAGGATATTTTCCTTCCTTGTTCAAAACATCTCTGGTAAAACCAATTTTTAAATCCGGTGATCCTCTTGATGCTACTAACTACAGACCTATCTCACTCATAACATCTACCAAGATATTCGAAAAACATCTGAAAATCAGGTTATGCTCCTACCTAGATCAATTCAACATCTTATCTAACAGACAATATGGATTTCGAAGTGGTGTATCGACGCAGGATGCCATAATGCACCTGACATCTAAAATGTATAGTGCAATGGATACTAATAAAATGGCTTTGAGCGTCTTCATAGACCTCTCAAAAGCCTTCGACACTGTTAGCCATACATTATTATTAATATATTTGGAAGATGTGGATATCAGGGGCGTGGGGCTACAGTTATTTAAAACGTACCTCACAAAAAGGTACCAATTTGTACAAATCAATAATACCAGAAGCGAGCAAAAGGAAGTTACTTTCGGTGTACCCCAAGGATCCGTGCTAGGACCAGTCCTTTTCAACATTTATTTGAATGATCTTTTCTCAGTTCCTACAGCCGGGGAAATCATAGCATACGCGGATGATACTTGCATCTTCTACGAAGAAGAAAATTGGAGAAAAGTCAAAACACTGACAGAAAAAGATCTCGCTAACATTAAAAAATGGTTCAATAGTAAATTACTCACCATAAACTTTGCAAAAACATCTTCCTTCCCACTTATATTGACAGTAGAACATCACCATACTTCCAAACAATAAAAACTCTAAATAACGCAAATATACATGCTGTTAATGAATTTAAATACCTGGGAGTCATCTTGGACTGAAATTTGAGATGGGACAAACACGTTAAACACGTTATTAAAGAAGTTAGATTCTTAATACACAAATTTAAAGTTCTACGAGATATTATCAATCCTAAGATGCTATATACAGTCTATATGTCACTTGTCCAGCCACACTTAATGTATGGTATAGTAGCATGGGGAAGTGTTGGGAAAACTACTTTGACAAATCTTGATGTCAAAAAATTTTATATCCCCGACTATCGGGAAAGTCTATAATGGACACACGGCAGCTTTACTATTATTTTACAAACATCTACCAACATAAAAATGTGCATCAACTTAAAAATATCAGTCATGAATGCAACACACGAAATAAAAAAAAACGTACGTACTGAAAAAGACAAAGAAAACGACTGGCCAAAAATGCTACACTTATCTAGCCCCTAAACTGTATTACACACTCCCAGATAATATTAAAAATACAAAAAAATTAGAAAACTTCAAATACCACCTCAAAAGTTTCATTTTTGAAAACTCAAGAGAAATGATTCATAGAATAATAGAATAAACAAATAGTGCCCTGGTTGCATACTTATACCTATTTCATTATTACTTGTACCAATGTAAACGCCTCTTCTATATCAATTTTACTTTATTTATCGGACTTGTCGATCTTAATGATTTTACTCGTTGATTTTAATTAGTATAACTTATATTCATTACCATTATTTTTACTGTTGCTTTATCTATATCTATTGTCAATCTCAATGATTTTACTCGTGATTTTGATTAGTATATGAGTTATATTCATCATCATTATTCTTACTGTTGCTTTATCTATATCTATAGACGATCTTAATAATTTTACTCGTTGATTTTAATTAGTATAATGTTATATTTATTACCATTATTGCTTTATCTCATATTGATTTGTGTATTTATGTCACGCACAGGTTTAACCTTTAGGCCCGATATTATAATATCAGTTAAAACTCTTGAGTGACGTCATCGAGTTTAAACCTTAAACCATACCTCAGGTATGGTTTGAAGGAAACGAAACGAAACGAAACACCGTAAGGCCAAGTGACGATGACATTTATATACATGGAAAATAAAAATCTTATGTGTTTTTATAAAACGTCTTTTTCACTACCTTTGGTTCAAACTTGAAGATAAACTGGTTTAAGGTTTTCGGAGTTTAAACTGACATTATAATATCGGGCCTTAGTGACTTTTCCCAGTTTATTCACTTTAGCTAGATTGCTTATTTACATTTCAACAAGAATTCTAGTGTTAATTCTGTAATAATAACATTTGGTGAATAAACTTATTTATTATTATTATAGTTCACGTTTGTCAACCGCGTTTTTTACCTGAAGCCCTTAACATTTTGGTATATTTTTAAAAAAATATGTTTTTTTTTTCTGGTTTTCAAAAACCATAACGTGTCATAAATTTTTTTCCAATTTGACCAATATCGGCATCTCAATAACGATCAGAGATAACAATACAATATAATACAATTAAATATGCACACCCCTGTATATAACATTTCCATTTTTTTACATTTTTAATCTCATACTCCTACATAATCCAAATCATTAAAAGCTTGGTACCTTAGTTATTTCCTATCGAGTCGTGGTTAGACTAAAATAATATCAACATTCCATGTTGGTCAAATATTGTCACTAACAAATAAAAAAAGTTAAATTTTTCAGAAGGAATGATACTTCTCACAAATTCACTTACCTATAGTTAACTTTCATTGTTAAATGAGTTAGAAAGTACTCACCAAACTCAGAACAAACGCGTAGATAACATCCACCAACATTTCTATTCGCCTAGTTCACTGCAATGGCCCTTCGCCAAATTTACATTCATAATTTATATTCCAAATCAACAAGGTACCCACATGAAAAAATAATTCGATACATTTTGCATGAGCTTTCGTCAATTTTGCAATTTCTTCGAATATACATCATATTTATACGGGACATCGATTATCCGGAATAAAACATATTTTGAGTACCTATATTTTTCATTGAGAATTTCATGTAACTGTCAAAAACCCAATGAAATTGCTCCTAATGATAAAACATATCCAATGAAGTTGAAGCTTTTTTTAATCTCTCCTGCAGCGAATTAATATACGATAATACCACGAGCTCGATATCCATGGTAAATAATTCTAGTTCAATTATAGTATGGAAAAAATCCAGAATTGTGAAATTCTCATACAAAATACAACGCGTGTCGATAAAATTGTCCTGAATATTCTTCTCCTTCACAATTTCTCGTTATCATAAAATGTTAGGCAATACCTACAACTCGTGCTAAGCACTCGTATTTTCAAATTTTATGATAACTCGTCAAGTGAAGTAGAAGAATAATCGGCAATTTTATCGGCACTTGTTATATTATACATGAGAATTTCTCTTCTGAGCAGGTCCTCAGAAGAACACCCACAATATTATTTTCGTGCAATCGCACGCGAAATGAGTATTTTGCGTTCTCAACACAGTCCGCGAAATTCAATTTCGCGGCAGGTACCCAAACGGTCGCCAAACCAAACGTCACTTCCAAATTTGACATTTCTAAAATACGACAATGTCTTCATTTGTTGAAAATATAAACAGGATGTTCATAAAATCAGATGTGGAATCATCTTTTTTTTTTTTTTTATGTTCTGGTTCCCACGAAAAGGGATATCCTGTAATGTTCACAGAACATCGTGGGAACCAAGGAAAAGAAGGTAGGAGTTGGTGTTCTTCTTAAATTTCTGAAGGTTGTATGCCTCGGAGAACACCTCCCTAGGTAATGAGTTCCAAAGCCTCGCTGTTCGTTGGATGAACGAGTCTTTGGAAAGTGATGTTCTGCAGGTCTCCAAAGTGACCACGAAGGGGTGTGATGACTGAACTTGACGGGTTAATCTCGAAGAGACTGCCAAAGCAGGAACGATTGTTGATATTTCAGAAGAGCATCGCCCATGAAAATATCTATAAAATAGAGACAAATCGCCAACATTTCTACGGTGTTCCAGACAAGTGAGCGAGTTTGTAAGCGAGGCATCACCGACGAGACGAATTGCCCTTTTTTGGACAGAATCCAATAGCCTCAGGATATGTTTAGGTGCCGCACTCCAAATATGGGAACAGTATTCCAGGACAGGTCGGATCTGTGCCTTATAGATCATAAGCAGCTGACTGGGGGTGAAATAGCTCATGGCACGAAACAAAACCAAGTTTTTGGGATGCACTTTTGGCAATGGACCTCACGTGATTTTCCCAGGAAAGGTTATTGCTGATAGTAATACCAAGCATCGATATGGATGGCTTCAGTGGTATGGTTACTCCTGACAAAGTTATGTTAGGCACAGTGAGATCGGCTTTTCTAGAGAAAAGACATGCTTGTGTTTTGTTTGCATTGAATTCTACCAAGTTATTAGATCCCCATTCGAGAATTGTTGCTAAGTCCATATTTATATTATTAACATTTCTTCCTCGTTCATTTCTGGTTTCACGGGCTGATATAGGGGCCCTGGAAGAGAAAGCGGTATGGAGGGTACTATCATCGGCAAAGCTGTGTACTGGACATGAAGTTGCTTTCAACAGGTCGTTGATGTGAAGTAGAAATAGTGTTGGTGCGAGAATGGATCCTTGCGGAACACCAGCATTTATGAGTAGAGTGTCAGATGAAACTCCATCGACCACTACATGGAGAGACCTGTTTGAGAGAAAACTAGCAAGCAGAGAACACAGCTGAGGGGGCAAGCCATAAGACGGAAGCTTGGCGAGGAGTCCCTGGTGCCAAACTCGATCGAACGCCTTGGAGATATCTAATGCCACAGCTAAAGTTTCTCCATACTTTCAATAGATAGCTGCCATATATGTGAGACGTAAGCGAGCAGGTCACCAGTTGATCTCTGATGGCGGAAGCCATATTGCCTATCGTTGACAATTCCTGAGTCTTCCAGATATTTCATGAGCTCGATGTTGATGGCTTTTTCCATGACCTTTGAAATAATAGATAGCAGTGCGATAGGTCTGTAGTTGCTAGGTAGGGCCTTTTTGCCTTTTTAGGGACTGGCTGTACTCTTGCAATTTTCCAATTGGACGGAAATACCCCCAAATTGTAAGAGTGGTTGAACAACTTGCAAAGAACAGGTGTTAGTTCGGGGGCACATTTCTTGAGAACAATCGGCGGATTCCGTCAGATCCACAGGCTTTGTTGGTGTTGAGACCCAGCAAAATCTTTCTGATAGTACGTTGGCGAAAGGTGATCTCGGGCATGTGACTGTCAATAGGTGTTATGTTCGGGGGTTGTTTTCCCGATGAATCCAGAGTGGAATTTCTAGCAAATAGGTGCGCAAAGATATTGGCTTTTTCCTGGGCAGTCGTTGCTAGTGTTCCATCTTCTTTGGGTAGGGAGGAAATGAGCTGGAAGTGAAGTTTCTTCCCACAGCTTTACGAAAGACCAAAATGAACGGGATCCGTTAGGACATTCAGCAAGTTTTGATCTTATTTTGGCTTTGTGGGCATCTTTTGAGCATTCTATTGTCTCTTTACATATGCCTCTAGCCTCGACATATGCTGCTCTGGTCTCAGGGCCCGGATTTTTTAGCCATCGATGGTATGCTGCCTGTTTGGAAGCCACAGCTCTAGAGCAGTTTCTGTTAAACCAGGTCTTATCGGATGATGTTCTTCTTTCGGTATTCGGTATGTAAGTTTGCATCCCCAACATGATGATTTCAGAAATTGTCTCAGCACATCGTGTTGGATCTACTGAAGAGAAACAAACTCTCTCCCATGGAAACGCTGAGAAAAACATACGAAGACCTTCCCAGTCGGCCGAATTGTAATGCCACATGAGACGGGGTGGTATTGTGCAGCTCGATGGTAAATGGAAAGAGCATGTTGGGGAGATGAGGGTGTGGTCAGAGTTTCCAAGTGGGGCACAAACTTCTATTATATACGGGTCAGGATTGGTGGTGAGGAAAAGATCTAGTGTATTGGCAGACTGGTTGTTGACATCAGGGATGCGGGTTGGTAGCTCGACCAGTTGTTCTAGACCATGAGTGATGGCGAAGGCCTCGGCTTGACGACCTGCATCATCTGTTTTGTTAGAGAATTTGAGCCAGGAAGCGTTATGTACATTAAAATCTCCCATGATTATGGTTTCAGCTGTTGGATGGTTCTCCTGAATGTAGTCCAGTCTGAGTGATAAAAACTCGAAGAGGTCGTTATATGAAGGTTCATTAGGTGATAGGTGAAGGCAGCAGAGGAACTTAGTCAGTTTGGTATCAGATAGCTTGAACCACATCACATCAAAGTCTTTCGGTTCCAAACTCTCTTCACGCTGGCATGAAAGGTTAGCCTTGGCGTAAAGGCAGACTGCGACTGAAAGATAAACTTCAGTCACTATTTTTCTTTTGAGTTAGGGCCTTTTCAGAATATCTATCAGATGTAGTTCAATGTCCAGCGTGGCTTTAGCCGGGGAAGTAGTTGTTTTCTGTTGGACATTCACAAAAAATAACTTCATTGTAATCGTGGATTTTTCAATTCACAGAAAAATCTTTCTATCAATATTCAATTGAGAATGTTTCCCTTTTCAACGACAATGTCAATCTTTAAACTCGCTGTACCATTTTACGTACTGTCGTTTAGAAATTTCAGGTATAGAAACGGAAAGCTCCAGGTTACAATACTTTTTAGTCTGGAGGAGTGCAAGATACTAAAATATCACTATCAGTATCAGACATATTTGCGTTTTGTCAAGAACTGCCAAAATGGTTTGTATATATTCAACCATATCATTTCCATAGCAACGCTGTGACTTTGTTAACTAAATTGAACTGCTGTTGATTTTGAAGAAATAATATATTTATTTTTCAATTACCCAGTTTAATCATTATGACGATCGCGCCAAAAATAGTGTGTATGCCATGACAGCGAAACTTTTCAGCGACCTCAAGATTATCCTTTCGGTACGCTAAAAAGGTATTTCGCGGCCTTGGCATACAAATAACTATTGTATGCCAGGGCCCAAATAACTTTTTAGCGTACCGAAAAAAAGTTATCGCCGAGGCCGCTTGCGGCCGAGGCAGGATAATCTTGAGGTCGCTGAAAAGTATCGCGCCCATGGCATACACACTATTATTCGTGCAATCGACGAAATTATTAAACTAGATAATTCCAAATAAATATATTATGGCTTTTATCGTATCATTGAAGATTAAGACATTTTTTATATGAAATCTTTATTAATAATTATTAACATCATAAACGTACCGAAACCTACATAAAACCTTAGTTACTCATAATACATTAGTTACCATAATTTAATACGTTAGTTAAGAAAGCATAATAATAATAATATTAGAACTAGTTTTCATGAACATGTAAAACAATATTTTGACAGTTTTCAAATTTGATGTCAATGAAATCTTGTGATTTGTAATATATTTTTAATTACCATTAATGATATGACGATGAAAACTGTGCTTTTATTCGCATGCCGTTGTCACGATGATACGATAAAGATTTGTGATATAACTGATTATTGAGCACTAATAACCGTCCGGATTATGCATGGACTCGCTTGCGCCTCGTCACCTAGCAATGTCCTCGACTATTATAAATCGCATAATAATCTCGTTATATTAATAGCTATAAAATCAACAGCAGTTCAATCCAATTAACAAAGTCACAGCGTTGTTATGGAAATGATATGTTTGAACATATATAAAATATTTTGACAGTTCTTGACAAAACGCAAAGATGTATAATACTGATAGTGATATTTTAGTATTTTGCACTTCTCCAGAGCTGAAAAGTATTGTGAACTCGGCGCTTTCCGTTTTAATACCTGAAAAATTATATAAGTATGTATTTGTTTTGTTAATTTAAAAATTAATGCTGTATTCATGAAAAATAATCCTTGTCTTATCGTATTTTAGAAATGTCAAATTTGGAAGTGACGTTCTGTTTGGCGGCCGTTGCTATGGGTAACGGCCGCGAAATTGAATTTCGCGGACTGTGTTGAGAACGCGAAATACTCACTTCGCGTGCGATTGAACGAAAATAACTATTCTTTACACATGTTATTAAAAATTACGTTTTTAAATCATAGGTATGCGGATTCAAAACTGACGTTTTTACATAATTTGTCAACATCACTTTTAACACTAGTGTTAAAACATTTTCGATACTAGTATTGAAAGTAAAATGATGGTAGATACTCAATAATATGAATCTGTTTAATAAAAACATTTTAATCAATGTTATAATAATGACCAGAAAACACTTACCTACTTATGATGAATTGTTTAGAAACATCAACATGTAGTTGGCAGTTTGAACAATTCCCTGAGAACTGACCGAAGAAGTATTCAATTCAACTGCAGAACGTTCGTCATCGCTAACTAATGACGGTGCTATTGAAGAACTAGTACTTGTACCAGAAAACATTTTATCAGCAATTTTATTTTCATTTTCAATGGAATCCTCGATGTACGGTTGAGGACTGTGATCCTCCATGTCGTTTTATTGGAGTCATATTTGCTCCTGAATTTGAAGATCTTCAAAAACGATAGCCGGTAACCTAATGCGGATCTGGTAATCTGAGAAATTTGGTAATGGTGGTAGGCATCTTTCCAAAAGTATTTATTCCAACTGGTTGAACACTGCATTTGTTGTTGAAATATTTCGCTGATGGTCTCTCCGTGAGCAATAGAAATCAATCAGAACATCTCCATACTTCCAATTCCAGTATCCACAGAATATTTAGAGAACACATCCAGAAGGTAGGTACATGCCATACATGCCATGACACCTCAACTGGAATATGCTAATTGGTTCATGGATGAAAAAGAGAGGATACTTGATCAGAATTTTATTCACTGATGGAGCAGGTTTCAGTAGAGATGGAGTTTCCAATTCTCACAATCTCCACATATGGGCCGAAGAGAATCCTCTTGGTATATTGCAAATTGAACACCAACAGAAATTCAACGTGGATGTTTGAAATGGTATCATAGGAAACCATCTTATAGGACCATTCGTCCTACATGATCAGTTAAATGGAGAACGTTATTTGGAGTTCATTCAGAACTTTTGGAACATAATCCATTGCAAACCCGAAGAGATATGTCGTTTATACATGTTGGCGCTCCTCCTCATTTTAATTTGATTGTACGGGATCACCTGAACCATATTTTTTCCAATAGAAGGATTTGTAGAAAAGGGCCATATTCATGGCCAGCGCGGTCTCCGGATTTGAATCCATTGGATTTTTTTCTAATGACTTATTCAATGATAACATTACATTGTGAAGCCGTACCAAACGATCCTGGAATGCTTTTTCAAGTACAGAGGGTCTGTCTTCGCAGACTTTTCAGAGAGAAGGGGGTTATATCGAGCAGAATTTGTAGTGGATTTTTCATTTCTGTTTGCCCTTGAGGATTACAATTGATATTTACGCTATGAGTTTTGTTAGGTAAAATGGTTTCATTATTAAAATTTGCAATAAAGATTTAACCCATATTTCTATTGCCATTAAAATTAAATCTTTTCAAATAATGGTGGACGTCTCAGGTTAGATGTCGACGAATAAAAGTGCATTTTTAAATCAAAAAATCGTTGCTCCGATCGACTTTAGACACGAGTAACTTTATTCAGAAAATTGTCCAGGAAACCATGTTTGTTGAAAAATATTGAAAAATCTCAGTCATTTCAAAATCATCAAAACTTGGTTGATTTTCAATATTCACATATACACTTATATACGCACACCTATATTTTTGAAACACATTTCAACTATCGTTTGGTAAACCTGTTGCATCTCTTCAAGTTGGAATACTTAACTATTCACTGTAAACCAACAATTGAATTTCTGAATGCACGAAAAGCCTCTCTTGCAATTTAGCAGCAGTCAGAATGATGGGTGTGTTTTTCTGAACGCAGATTTCAATAATAGAGAAGACCAGGCTGCGAGTCTTTTGAAAACTACCACTCATTCTCTTCTTCAGATATGCACAAAGCATGCACACAATTCTAATTATGTCTTATATTATTTTATAGATGTCTTGATAAAGGAATAAACTACTTCCGAAAGCTTGACAAATGACAAAGAGTTTTCTTTTAATCATTGAGGCTTGAAGATTAAAGATACATCTGACTGCAACCCCAAGACAGTTTGAATCCTTAGTTTATACTATCCAGTCACGAAAAAATGAAACTATATATATATATATATATATATATATATATATATATATATATATATATATATATATCACAAAAGAGGGGAGACATAAGAGTAATCTTCCCTACTTGTAGTGAAACCATATGTTTCTAGAAAAAACCTGATCTCCTCTTTGATATCCTATTTTTCCCCACGCAATCTCTGGCATCCTGCTAGTTCTGTGCTGTAAATCAATTACACAATTCCCATTCTTTACCAGTCACCTGATTATCTCCAGTTTATCGAAACGTCAATTACCATTCGATAACACAAATATTCTGAAATCTACGACGATTTGAAAAAAAAAACTCACAATTCTCTATTAATTGGCTTTGTATACAGTGCCGGATTTAGAGAGGGGCTATTAGCCCCCGGCGGTAAACTTCAAGAAAAGAAGAATAAAAAAAAGCCGCATTCATTAATGGCGCTTTTGCAAAAATGTTAAATAAAATATACTTCTTGCAACGTAGAAGTAGCTCTGAGAATGTTCTTATCCCTGATGATTAATAATGCCAGTGGTAAAAAGTCATTCTCAACTTTAAAAAGAGTGAAAAATTACCTGAGGAATTCGATGGTAGAGGATACTTTGAATAGCCTATCGATTTCAAATATTAGAGCTGAATTTGGATGATGCCATTGATGAGTTCGCATAAAAAAATCCAGAAAGTATTTATATAAAAAATATATTTGTTGGTATGTTTAAGTTCGTGAAGTAAATAAAATTTGTTTCTTTATATCTAATAATTTTATGTTACTGTCAGTCATATGTAATGAAAAAAATAGAGTATTTTGAAACTGACAATACTAATTGGCGGCGACATCGTAAGAATTAGCCCCCGGCGTAAGTGAGTATAAATCCGGCACTGTTTGTATACATATATCTATCGTAGGTGTATAAATATATATATATATATATATATATATAAAATATATATATATATATATATATGAATGGAAGGAATTTAGTGGACATTGCCCTCAGAGAAAAGTGTTAACCGTAAACACGTGTTTCGGGCTCTCGGCCCTCATCAGTACGGTGGAGAAGTGCAAGGATGAACAACACTTGGTAGAAAACGACAATCAACGGAGTCAACTGATGAGGGCCGAGAGCCCGAAACACGTGTCCACGGTTAACACCTGAGGGCTACGTCCACTAAATTCCTTCCATTTTGTTTTTAACAAGTCTTCGATGTTCCTCTCTTTCATATATATATATATATATATATATATATTTATATATATATATATATATATATATATATATATATATATATATATATATATATATATATATATATATATATATATATTTATATATATATATATATATACAGAGTGGCCACTTTTTTAATGGGATTGTATTGGTATCTTTTAAACCATAAGAGTTAGAAGGTCGGTCAAATGGAGAAAAAGTTGCATTCATAGAAGCATTGTCAAGCAATTCAAACAAATCGAGATTATCAGGGCCGGTTATTGAGATATCATAAGAAAAGTAAATTCTGTCATTTTGATTTTTATTTTTTTCCCACTTTATTTCGAATATTATGAAAAAATGTCACAGGAGTTTTTTATTCGACAGTAAATTATCCTCATTTTGACATAATCAGATTTTGTATCCAACGTTTCGTACGCTCTGGGCCACCCTCAACCTCATTTTTTTCAATACGGACCTGCATATTTTATGACACTTTTCGAAATAACTTTAAACGCTAAATTCAACGATATATCATACAATGTCATTCAAAGTTGATTTTCAGGTGATTTTGACCATTATCCAAATTTCTTCGAGTCGGATCTGTATTACATTTAGGTACCTTTAGTTTAATTAACAACATGCAATACATTTCGATAAGAAAATCAACTTACTCATCTTCAACTGAATGGAACGTAACAGAATCAAAGCAAGAAACAAGTAATCATTATTTACAAATTTCAAGAGGTGAAAAACCTAATTCATAATAATTAAACGAAACTATCATTTAATGAAAGAAACAAATTACAGAATCGAACTCCATTTTGAGATCATTACGATATAATTTTTGCAAGGCTTGGTATTCAAATTTAAAATCATTGTATTCGCGTCTCTGGACTATTTTATTAACAGCAGTTTTTGATAAATTGCATTCACTGGCCACAGTTCTCGATTTTTTTTCTGGGTTCAATTGAATTTGGGTCAGAACATTGATATCGTTGATAGACTTGTTTTTTCTTGCATACACACAACTCTAGGTTTATTGAATGTATTTATTATTGGCCGTGGATAAAAAATAACATAACAAGAAATGTCATATTATTTGTCACTTCGTTTATTATTGTGTCACAAGAACTTGTCATTAAATACTTTTCTGAGTAATTTCAATTTAACTTATTCGATATGGTAAGATACACAAATGGAGAGAAGAGAGATATGTACGAAGTGTAGATAAAACTAGATAGAAATTCGTTCAAAGCACAACAAAGGTATGGTGAATTATATCCTGAAAAAACAACACCAAATATTAAAATGTTTCGACGTTTATCTACAACGTTACTTGCACATAATTCATTCATCAAACCTAGAGGTCCTTATGTACGACGAAACGAGCCTATCTATCTATCTATTTTGGGGATTTTGTAATCAAACACTCCTAAATCAGGTATTTGTACTGCAGAAGAGATCTCTTAGGTACTTGTGTAGGGCTAACTACAGGGATAGTTGTAGGCAACTTTTTGTTCAACAAAGAATTTTAACAGTAATAAGCATCTTCATTCTGGAAGTGGTATGCCTGATTCACAAAAAATATGTTACTGATTCTTCTGAAATTAGACCTTACAATACCAGACAGAGCTCGCAATATTCACCTGCCAATACCTAAACTGAATTTAACAAAACACTCTAATATGTATGAAGGAAAAAGAATATTCAATCACTTGCCACAGTTAATTAAAAACATTTCAGATCATAAACTCTTCAGAAGATCAGTTAAAAATATGCTTCTTGAAAAGGCTTTTTATAGCCTGCAGGAATATCACGTGAACATGTCTCAAATACCGTAAAGTGATGCTAAAATAATTATTATGTAAACACTTTTGTTTTGTTTTTTCTCTCTCTCTCTCTCTTTTTTTTGTGTTTTATCTGCTTTAATACTATTTTTAACATGTACGACATTGCATATATATGTATATGTGAATACTTATGTTATTTGCTTGACGACATTTTGTATATATTGTGATGCAATTGCTTTTATAGTATGCAAGGTTATTATTATTATTTATTATTTATTTATTAATTATTTTTTGTTTTGTCTATATTTTCATATCTATCTGTTTTATATTCAATCGATTTCAATACTTATATGTTCTACCAATCCTTTTATTTATAACCATATTTTTTATCTTACTTTGTCAATGAGAAATTCTTGGACAATAAAGTATATCTATCTATCTATCTATCTATCTATCTATCTATCAATGACATCAATGTTCTGGCCCAAATTCGAATGAACCCAGGAATAGGATCGAGAACTATGGCCAGTGAATGCAATTTATCAAAAAGTGCTGTTAATAAAATACTCAAGAGACACGGATACCATGACTAAAAATACCAAGCCGTGCAAAAACTATATCGCAATGATCCTGAGAGAAGGTTGCAATTATGTAATTGGTTTCAACGGAAGGTGCGGAAAAACAACAATTTTGCGCACAATATCATTTGGGGAGACGAAAAATATATGGCATAGGGACGGAAACAACCAAAGTATGACATATCGTTTTTCTTTGAACATATGGTGCGGTTTGTTGAATAATAAATTACTGGGACCCTATTTTATTGACGGCAACCTAACCGGAGCAAAATATGTAGAAATTATAGAAGAAATGTTGGATGATCTTCCTATACGGTATCGGCATAATAGTCCATGGTTCCAACAAGACGGATGTGGTCCACACAACTCAAGAATAGTCACAGACTATCTAAATCGAACTTTTCCCGATTCATGGATTGGAACAAGAGGTCCAGTAGCATGGCCTGCCAGATCTCCGGATTTGAATCCGCTGGATTTTTATTTGTGGGGATATCTCAAAATAAAATTTATGATACTACGAACCCGACAATAGAGATTCTTCATGAGAGATTGAGAATGTATTGGAAGGTATTCAAGGAGACGAAATAAGCAAATGTATAAGAAGTATGGGTTCCAGAACCGCAAAGTGCATTTTACAAAATGGTGGACATTTCGAACACTTACTTCATTAATGTTCATCATTTACTTCGAATAATCATTTGATTTTTCTTCATTAAATGATAGTTTCGTTTAATTATTATGAATTAGGTTTTTCACCTCTTGAAATTTGTAAATAATTATTACTTGTTTCTTGCTTTGATTCTGTTACGTTCCATTCAGTTGAAGATGAGTAAGTTGATTTTCTTATCAAAATGTATTGCATGTTGTTAATTAAACTAAAGGTACCTAAATGTAATACAGATCCGACCCAAAGAAATTTGGATAAGGGTCAAAATCACCTGAAAATCAACTTTGAATGACATCGTATGATATATCGTTGAATTTAGCGTTAAAAGTTATTTCGAAAAGTGTCATAAAATATGCAGGTCCGTATTGAAAAAAATGAGGTTGAGGGTGGCCCAGAGCGTACGAAACGTTGGATACGAAATCTGATTATGTCAAATTGAGGATAATTTACTGTCGAATAAAAAACTCCTGTGACATTTTTTCATAATATTCGAAATAAAGTGGGAAAAAAAGAAAAATCAAAATGACAGAATTTACTTCTCTTATGATATCTCAATAACCGGCCCTGATAATCTCGATTTGTTTGAACTGCTTGACAATGCTTCTATGAATGCAACTTTTTCTCCATTTGACCGACCTTCTAACTCTTATGGTTTAAAAGTTACCAATACAATCCCATTAAAAAAGTGGCCACTCTGTATATATATATTTATACACCTACGATAGATATATGTATACAAACAGTGCCCTATTTATACTCACTTACGCCGGGGGCTAATTCTTACGATGTCGCCACCAATTAGTATTGTCAGTTCAAAATACTATATTTTTTTCATTACGTATGACTGACTGTAACAAAATTATTACATATAAAAAAACAAATTTCATTTACTTCACAAACTAAACATAACAACAAATATTTTTTTTATATAAATACTTTTCTGGATTTTTTTTATGCGAACTCATCAATGGCATCATCCAAATTCAGCTCTAATATTTAAAATCGATAGGCTATTCCAAAGTATCCTCTACCATCGAATTCCTCAGGTAATTTTTTACTCTTTTTAAAGTTGAGAATGACTTTTCACCACTGGCATCAGGGATAAGAACATTCTCAGAGCTACTTCTACGTTGCAAGAAGTATAATTTATTTAACATTGGTGCAAAAGCGCCATTAATGAATGCGGCTTTTTTTATTCTTCTTCTTCAAAGAAAAGTATGCACCGCAGCCGCCAGCGCCTGTATTGTTGCACCTATGCCCCTCGAGATCAAAGTGAATATAATAATAAATAATAATCGTTTTTTATTGATAGTATGTGAGACATAATTCATACATGAAATGTGATTCTAGTACTATCAAAGGGCAGAGTTAGCGTTTACCCATGTGTTAGATGGGTAAGTACTTTCTTACATCCAACCTTTATTCTAATATGCTAATGGAGAATAGAAATGAAAGAAAAAAAAAGCTGAATTACAATATCTAGCAATATATCCATATAATAATAATTAAGGCACAAAAAAACAATGTAAGTAATGATATGTTAGTATGTCAGAACACGTAGAATGGGGATAGATTAAACAAGGATAATTATTCTATTTAAAAGTGTAGATATACAGCGGGAATACTTATAAATGTATATCATCCATCAACAGAGGTTTTTTCATTTTTTTCTTGAAGAGTCCAATGGAAGTATTTTTTAGAGCATCTGGTACCTTATTGTATAGCCGTGATATCATGTAGGAAAATGAAGACTGATAGAGAGAGGTTTTATGCAAAGGGGGTGTTAATTTGGACTTGAATCTGATATTAATATTGTGGACGTCTGTTCGGAACGATACTTTTTCAAATAAGTATGGTGGCTTCTTCTCGAGGATGATTTCATGATACAGATGAATGCAGAAAGATGCGTTTTTGAACCCAACAGTGTCCTTTTGATGCAGCGGTCGCCGCGGTCGCGATTAGGGCGTTTCCTTGAAGATTGCTGCTTTCTTTTTCTTTGCCCTTTGCCGCCTCTTAAAGTTTACCGCCGGGGGCTAATAGCCCCTCTCTAAATCAGGCACTGTATACAAAGCCAATTAATAGAGAATTGGGAGTTTTTCTTCCAAATCGTCGGAGATTTCAGAATATTTGTGTTATCGAATGGTATTTGACGTTTCGATAAACTGGAGATAATCAGGTGACTGGTAAAGAATGGGAATTGTGTGATTGATTTACAGCACAGAACTATCAGGATGCCAGAGATTGCGTGTGGAAAAATAGGATCTCAAAGAGGAGATCAGGTTTTTTGTAGAAACATATGGTTTCACTACAAGTAGGAAAAATAGACTCTTATGTCTTTCCTCTTTTGTGAAATATATATATTTATATATATATATTATATATATATATATTGTAATGTAATGATAAATTGAATAATAATAGTTGTTGTTATATAATGAAGATTGCTAATAGTTTTTGCTATTCTTTGTGAGCCAAATTGATATGATATAGATAGATATTTTCACCCTGTATGTATATTTTGTATGATGTAATAATAATTGCTAGCGAACGTCACTGTTCTCTTGTCACGCTGCTGCCAATTGTTATCACTTTCTCACCACGGCTAAGCAACAGTTGGTACGCCTCTTACCTCAGATAGCCGGTTCAGGCAATAGAGCCACTAGCCACTGCTGTCTAATTTCAGTTTATTCAATGGTCATTGTTATGATTGTTGATCATTGTAAGAAAACAAACAACAAAGTATCAAAAAGCAATTATTTCCTTTATTCAGGAAGACTTAATTTTACCTGACCTACGAGAAATAACTTATACTAATGTGAATCTACAAATATTCACGGATAATCATGGATAGATAAACACAACCTCACTTTTTCCTTGTTTTATAGTTCAGAATAAAGTGAAATAAAGTTCTTCAGATGTGAGATACGTTATTTGTGAAATTGTTCAGGACCGGATGTGCACTATTAAAGTTTTTATACCTGCTGGAACTGTCGGTGTTCAAGATATGCCCTGAAACTGGATCCCTTCTCACTCCAAGCTCTATCAGGAACTCCAATACCATAAATCAGGAACCATACATATGCAGAAATCAGCTTTGGACACTTGGATATGTTGTATAATTAGGGTAATATTGGTTTTTCTCTTCTAATGTTGGAATTATTTCATTTTTCTTTCTCCCAAAATGTTGCGTGGCATTTCCTTGTAAATTTATTTTCGATCTCCCGTGGCTTTGTTTGTTGCTCCCTTGGATACCAATTTTCCCTCTTCTTTTTCATTTGAATGTTTGAATTCGCGCACCAAATTGTCACATTTTACTGTTTGGGTTCATCTTATATAATTTAAATATACAACTATTTTCCCATTCTTATTACTATGTAAAAATTTCAATAATAATTGCTTATGACATCACCCCGTTGTTATTCTCTCACAATTTCCAATTTTCCATATGACCATCTATTCCCTGATTGGCTATTCTCATTAGGAAGTTTGCTGTTCTACCATTGGCTACTTTTAGTTATCTACAATTTCATATACTGTATGTTTCAAATTTATAAATGTGTTGATCACTTTTCATTCATGAAAATGTTGTTGTCTTTTTACCAATTATGGGTTATAATCATTATGACAGTGTATGAAATTGATTGTGTTATAGTATTTTAACATTTTTATTTATCCATATTATACATAGGCTTATAAATAAATAGAACTTCCAAAATTATGTCAAAACAATCTCTTGAAACTAATAACTATTTAGTAATTATTCTTTTTGTGGTTTTTTTCCTTTTAAAACTTATAACTGGCATAACATAACATAACAATATATATATATATTATATAAAATTCTCGTGAAACGGTGTTTGTAATTAAACTCCTCCGAAATGGCTCGACCGATTCTCATGAAATTTTGTGTGCATATCGGTTAGGTCTGCGAATCGGACAACATTCATTTTTCATTCCCCTAAATGTTAAGGGTTGCAATAGGGTTGCAAGATGGCAATCGAATATAATAATTGTAGTACGATAAATTGAGAACGGGATAACGGGATGAAGAAAAAACGGGATAACAGGAAAACGGGATATCGGGATTAACGGGATAATGAAAAAACGAGATAACGGAATGACAGGATAAGGGGATAACGGGATAAAGAAAGAACGGGATAACAGGAAAACGGTATAACGGGACAACAGGAAACGGAAGGAGTCAACAGCATAGTCTAGATGGAACAACATAAAAGAAAACATAGAAAAAAAGAAATTCTACGCAGACGAGAGTTTTCGGGAAAAACATTTTAGGGAACATAGAAATTTGGACAGGACAACGTCTGTCGGGTCAGCTAGTAATAATATAATATTTGAATTTGGATTAGCACATAATCAAATTATCATCCAGATATTTGACATGTAATATTTTCAGAGATCATAAAAACTCACGATTGATTTCACTTGCTAGCAGTAAACATAGAAGTGAATTCAAGTAGTTTGTCATCTCTTGAAAATCTCATAAAGCTCGTAGGATAAATTAAACAGAAGCATTGTACGAAAACATGTTTCTCCATGTTTGAATACTGAATTGGGGTAACCTCTCTAAAAATAACTCATTTTCCCTAGAAATTAAATAATAATTACGTAAAGCGTTGAATGATGGCAACGAGGTGCGCGGCGGCTGCGCGTCCCTTCACCGGAAATTGCCGAGCGTCGTTGCGAGTTGTCGTGCGGAGAGCACATTTTTGGAATGTTATTGTTTATCGCTGGAGATTTCACATTTTTATGTTATTTTGTTTTGATCATTTCCTTAAAGTAATTCAATGATCTTCGTTGATTGGTTGTTTGGCATCGACTCAAAATAAGTTACTTACATTAGTTCAGGAGCTTAGTTATTAAGACTATTTTTTGTGGCTAAAATCTACTGATTACTACCTACTTAATTTGGATTACTTTCAAAATACTTACTTACCCACCTTACTTCAACTTTTAACTGTTATATACTATAACTAGCTGGTACCATTGACTTCGTCCGTGTTGAACTTTGTATTTTTTGTGACGATTATTACAAATTCACTCAGTCATTTAGGGACGGAATTTCTAAAAATACTGAAACACGTATTTATTCGTAACAAAGACCTCAAATACCAATTTTTATACCCCTTACTTCAAAACTAACGGAACCTCCACAAGCTTTCGCCCAGGCCCTTACTTCAAAATTAACGAAACCCTCACACAAGCTTTCACCCCCCGAGGAGTCGCATTTATAAAAACACTGAAACATTGTTGTAGAATATTGTGTAACTGGCAACCCTGGAAAAAATAGCGTGCGAGAATTGAAAAAGAGGAAGATTCTAACCTAACCGGGAGAGACATCGGGGGTTCCCGGGTTATGTGTGTCTGAACCACAACAAAACATTGTAATTTCTGAATTTACCAAAATTATAACATTATAAGTACAAAGTGGCAGTGTGCATTATTTACTTTTCCAACAAACCAAAGACTGAGCTAGTTGGCGCCCAACAAAACAAAAATCAAACGAACAATTCCACCTAAAACGTGTACATGGCGCCCAACGTGGGGCAATAATAAACACTAGTGTCGATATGTGTTGATATTCAAATAGAAACTGCTACGAAGCTCTAACAACAATTTAATAAACTTGATGTGGTGGTCAAACAAGTGGTTGGTAAGCTACAAAAAAAAACCGTGAGTACCTGTTTGATTTCAATTGACAATCGAGGAAACGATGGATAACCAATGGCAGACTTTGATCAGCTCCAACAAAGTGGGGTTACCACTTACAAGACAAATTAAATTTGATATGATGGACACTAGTATTTATTCGCATTTGGAAAAATGTGGGGATCTACAAACCGTCTCTGTTGAATTGAATCCAAAAACGAATCAATTTTCTCCTTATTATGTTCCAAATAATGAAGTTGGGGTGGCATGCAGGCTACTTCAAAAAATCCCTTTTTGGAAGATTATCATTCTCAACAAAATCCTGATAATACTTTGAATAATATGTCACAAGCATTCCTTAAAGCTTTACGAACTGTCAACATAGTGGGTTGCCGATGTTACCATATGTTAAATTTTTCATGAATATGATCACGAAGATTCTATGAGATTTTTGTCTCAGTTGGAACAATATTTTTTGAAATATAACATCAGAGAGGACCATTATAAAGTAGATTTTGCTTTCAATCGGCTTGGAGGTGATGCACAAAAATGGGCTGAACCTTATCGCTCTATATATTTGAGTTTTGGGATTTTTTTTGAAAGATTACCAAATAAATTTAAATCAAGTCAAGTACTGGCACGAATTTCTTCAAAATTATATGGCGAATTACAAGAAGAACATGAACCAGCTGAAGTTTTTATAACAAGAAAATGTAACCTTTTTCAGAGGTTGGTATCAAATACTCCTGAAAATATTCGATCCTCGACAATTTTAAACCAGCTACGGCCTGAACTCAGGGCTAGTCTACGATCTTCTTATGAATTTTCCACCACGGAAGAACTTGTTCGAGTAGCTTCTAAAGTGGAGTTAGATATACAAGAAAGTAGGAATGATCAAGTTTATATAGCTCCTCATATGAGAAAAAGTCATAAGGAGAAAACTAATAATTCACCATCTAGTCCTTGTAGATATTGTCAGCAGAAGCATTTTCATCGAGATTGTCCGCAGAATCCATATAATTCGGGAAACTTCGAGAGGGCTTCTGGAAACAGGACCGTCCAGCAAAAATTGGCTCAGCCAGACCGACAAGCCCAACATTAGAAGTGAAATACCATTCTACCCCTTTCCCTGTGATGTCTACTGATGATTTTCTTTTCTTTTCGGATTTTACAGAAAATAACGTCTTAGAGAGGAAAAAATTATTCAACAGAGATCTTACCCAATTTCTCCTAAAAGATAATAATATTTTATATTCACAAGTGTTGAACGCAGAGGTTATTGAACCAAGTGACTCTGAATATTCATCTCCTATTGTTTTGATTGATAAACAGGGTTCGAAACCTAGATTTTGTATAGATTTTCGCGCTTTAAATGCAATTTCTTTTGATGAGCCTTCGAATTTACGAAAAATATCTGATACAATTGAAGACCTGGGATCTGCCCAAATGTTTACTGTTTTTGATTTAAAAAGTGGGTATTGGCAGGTGAAGCTTTCTCCAGAGTCCAGAGTCAATAAAGTATACTGCATTTTGTACTCCGGATGGCGCTTTGTATCAATTTAATGTTATGCCTTTTGGTTTAAAAAACGCTGCTTCCACTTTTCAAAGGTTGATGGCACATGAAGTTCTTGCTGGGTACTTACATAAATTTGTTCAAGTAGATTTTGACGATATAATTATTTATAGTCCAGATTTTATGACTCTTCTTAAACATCTTCGCCTAGCTCTTGAGCGGTTACGTTTACATAACCTCAATCTATCTCCTTCCAAATGTCAAATCGCATCTGATGACCTTGATTATTTGGGTCATCATATTTTTGAAAATAAAAACATTCCTCAGATAAAACATGTTACAGCAATTTTGGATTATCCTCAACCGAAAACTAAAAAACAGTTACAGTCATTTTTAGGTACGTGCAATTGGTTGCGCGAATATGTTCCTAATATGGCAGAACTAACTATACCACTTACTCGATTATTGTAGGAATACGTTAGATATAGGTGCGGAGCGGAGCAGGTTGAAGGTTTTTGAAAGATTGAAGTCTATTGTATCAAAACCTCTCATTTTACATCGTCCAGACTTTTCAAAAACTTTCATTTTACAAACAGATGCTAGTGAAAGGGGAATGGGATGTGTATTAAATCAAGAGGGCCCAGAAGAAGCTAGACATATAATTTCGTATGGTAGTGCAACTTTTACAAAGACAGAGGATCATTACCATATAAATGAAAAATAATACCTTGCAATAATATGGGCAACACGATTCAGACATTATTTGCAAGATAAGCCTTTTATCCTACGGACTGATAATAGGGCATTGTCATGGTTACAGAAAACAAAACTCACTCGATGGTCCCTTCTATTACATGAATTTTCTCTCATAGTCTAAGAGCCAGTGAACGGCAGACCACACATAATTTACGAAAGCCTAAAATTTCCTCAGTGAGTCTGTTATACCTACCAACCATGAGGTGGGGGCTAGCTAAGCGCGGTCGCGGTGGCCCCAGCTACACTCAGGTGCGACAGGTGTGATAATTTAATGATCTAAAAAAGTATTTTAGGAAAGCTGCTATATATGTCAAAATATACTATCATAGCTATTTAAAAAAAACCGGCAGACGATTATCACGGTTCTAAAGTGGTGGCAGACATTTTGAAAATAAAAAAAAAAAAAATTTAAAATATTTTAGGAGACTTGAAATTTATACATATTATTCTTTAAAGTTTCAAAAGCTTATACTTCTGAAGGCAGACCGTTACGTCGGTTCCTTTGACCTGGCAGACCGTAAAGTCAGGATATTTCTGCCGAATTACAGCCATCAAATATTAAAAAAAGCACAGAACAACTGGAAAATTTCATCAAGTCTTTTGATCAGTATATCAACCCATTCAGTCATGACTTACCTATGGATCAATTATTTAACATTGCATCTGGAAAAGCTGCTTCGATTAAGGTTGAAAAGTTTCTCCTTAATATTGAGGAAATTGGTAAGATCAACGAGAAACATTTATAACTGAGTGCCATTGGACGTTTCTCGATTCGACCGAACGATAAAAAAACATCTATTGACAATTTTTCCAGCCAAATTGGAAAAAAAAATTAAAATTGGCGGAAAAGACAAAAAAACGGGAACTATTTGGTCGCATGTTGGGGATTTCAATGGATCATAAAATCGATGTCCTACGAATTTTATCATACCCTATCACTCCTGTTCCTCTTGCGTTATGCCATTTAGACGGAACGATCTATAAGACCGACAAATCAGCTCTTGCCAAATGTCTAGAAGCTAAAATTGATCATAACCCACCAGGCTACTCGGATATTTACTTGATAGACGGATTTCTTATACTTCATGCGATGAAAGAAATTCCAAAAACGTTTGGAAGCATTTCCAAGAGATTCTTGCAAATGATAACTAAATATCCTGCAAATAGAATCGATGTAATCTTCGATCAGTATTGGCATCCCTCGATAAAAGATCACGAGCGACAACTGCGAAAAGAGTCACCACTAATTAATTATTCAATTACCGGGCCTGATCAAGTGAGGCCAACAGATTTTTCAAATGAACTGAAGAACACAAACTTCAAAAAGCTTAATTGATTTTTTTTCAACTCATTGGACAAATGATGAAATTGCTCCTTTCATTGGCAATAAATTGATTCACCTAATTTCCGAACTTGTCGATCGTACAAAACAAATAATGGAAAAGTTGAATCAACTATTATTGAAGATCTTGGTTGCGACTTGCATGAAGAGGCTAATACTAAAATTATTTACCATGCATGTAACGTCGCTGACCAATCTCATGTTGTCATTAGAGCCAGTGATACTGATGTATTAATAATTATGCTCGCTAATATGAAGAATTAAAAAAATGCTTCTTCCCATATTTCGATGCTTATCGAAACTGGTAATCATGAAAGATTCATTGACATCACCAAAATATATGAAGAACTGGGTGAATTATTAGTAAAAAGCTTGAGTGGATTTCATGCATTCACCGGATCGGACTTTAATCCAGCTTTTTTTAACAAAGGAAAGAAGAGACCTTTCGGCTTATTGAAAAAATGTGTGGAATTTCAACAAGCTTTTGCAGATCTTGGTGATCCGAATTTAACAGAGGAGCATTTACAAAGTTTGTTCGACATCATCCAAAAGTTTACTTGCCAAATGTATGGTGCAAAAAAATCAGTGGACGTGGATGATGGGAGATTCCAGCTTTTCGTCAGTAGCTATAAAGCTACTGATGTTAATGAAAATTTTACAAAAAAGGTCAGAAGTTTCGATGCAAGTTCTATACCACCTTGTAAAAGCGAGTTATTTCAACAGTTTCTGAGAGCTCATTATATTTCAAGCATTTGGAAAAATGCTTCTCAAAAACAACCAACAACGTTGACTCCACTTGAGTATGGTTGGGTAGAGGAAGAAAACTCCTACATGTTTAAATGGTTTGAGGGAGATCAACTGCCATGTCTAGTCAGCGACTTGATTGATGATTCTCAAGGTAATTATATAGTTATAAAATTGACTTTAAATAAGAGACTCGATTTGCTAACTTTAATTTTACTTTACAGAAACTGAAAAAGCAGATGATGAAATTCATTCTCATGATGAAGACGATGATTCAGAAGATGATACTGAAGTATGAAGAGAAAATAGAGATAAAAATATAATTTTTTCATGTTTTGATAATGTTTTCAATTATGTTGGAAAGGGAAACATTCTCAATTGAATATTGATAGAAAGATTTTACTGTGAATTTTTTCTTTTTCTTTTGAGTTAGGGCCTTTTCAGAATATCTATCAGATGTAGTTCAATGTCCAGCGTGGCTTTAGCCGGGGAAATAGTTGTTTTCTGTTAGACATTCACAAAAAATGACTTCATTTTAATCGTGGATTTTTCAATTCACAGAAAAATCTTTCTATCAATATTTAATTGAGAAGGTTTCCCTTTTCAACATGAATACCCCACAAGAGATTATCTTGACGATGGAAGATAGTGACTAAAGTTTATCTTTCAGTCGCAGATGATTCCACATCTGATTTTATGAACATCCTGTTTATATTTTCAACAAATCAAGTTTTCAATTAATTTTTTATTATTTTTTTAATGACTATTTTTTAATTTCATTCTTTAAATTCATATTTGTGTTCAAGAGTTAAAAAATGAAAATAATTATGTCACTAATATTTTCATATTATCATTATTATCCTCTAAAATTTAATATTGGTTCGTAATGACCCATTTTCCCCATAATCCATTCAAAGACAGTAAGTACGTTCATTCATTTATATAACTCATATTATTCCTAAGATTGATAGTAGTTCATCAAATAGTTAGCTGATTTCATACCGTAATAAGTAGTTCTATTTATTTTTATAATCGCGGAGGAGAAAGATTTTGCGGTCTGCCAGGTCAAAGGAACCGACGTAAAGGTTCCTTCAGAAGTATAAGCTTTTGAAACTTTAAAGAATAATATATATGGATTTTTTAAAATTTTAATTTTTTTTTTTAATTTTCAAAATGTCTGCCACATTTAGAACCGTGATAATCGTCTGCCGTTTTTTTTAAATAGCTATAATAGTATATTTTGACATATATAAACGGCAGCTTTCCTAAAATACTTTTTTAGATCATTAAATTATCACACCTGTCGCACCTGAGTGTAGCTGGGGCCACCGCGACCGCGCTTAGCTAGCCCCCACCTCATGGTTGGTAGGTATAACAGACTCACTGAGGAAATTTTAGGCTTTCCTAAATTATGTGTGGTCTGCCGTTCACTGGCTCTTAGAATATCACTATTGAACATGTAGCGGGAAAAAATAATGAATTACCTGATTTATTGTCCCGTAGCCCGGAAGAATCTCATGATTCACCTACTAACTTTGAAGAAAGACTCTATATTTCTATTGAAAATTCTGAGGATTCTTCATTGCCAATAACAGTAAATCAAATTCGGACTAATTTTGATTTGTATACTCACATAGTTCATGAGCAAGGGGAATGTCCGGATATTCAACGAAAAATATATCAGTGGCATCGTATTCCTCTTGATGGCATAGCTTCTCGCAGAGAACAATCTTTCAAGCGGAATTATATTGTCCTTGATGGACTTTTGTGGAAAAAGACATCTGATGGAAACAAGCTTGTTGTTCCTGAAGAAAATATATCTAATGTCATATATCACCATCATGATACTGTTGAAGCAGCGCATCCAGGACGGGATGATACTATCAGATCAGTAAGTCAAAGATATTATTGGCCAAATTTATGAAAATCTGCGGGAGAATATGTCAATAACTGCTTAGTTTGTATTGCTGTTAAATCCAAAGCACAGAAAAAAGCTCCACTACATCCTCGTACTCCAACGAAACCCTTGGAAATATTGAGTATAGATGTTCTAGGTCCTTATCCGCCATCTAATCAAGGACATAAATATATTTTGGCCGTTGAAGATGTTTTTACCCGCTGGGTCGAGGCTCGATCTTATCGGAATATAAATAGTCAACAAATTGTGTAGTATTCAGAAAATGAAATTTTTACTCGTTATGGACTTATTATTTCCGATAATGGACCTCAATTCATCAGTGCTAGTTATCTACAAATGAGAAAACGAAATAATATCGAAATTTTCCATGTTCCAATTTACCATGCAAGGGCCAATCCCGTGGAACGAAAAAAAGTAGACTTGAAAAAGTGATGAGGACTCTTCTAGTAGATCAGCAAAAATGTAATTGACAGAAACAGATATCCAAAGCTCAATTCATTTTGAGAACCCGATAAAATGCTGCTACCCATATGACTCCAAGCATGGCGCTTCTAGAATATGAATTACCTTTACCTCGAGATTGGGAACTACCCAAATCATTACAGCCTAAGCAAGATAATCTCTCACCTGAAAGTAGACAAGTGAGAAATGAAAATATTCGCCGTTATCAAGAACGATATCAAAGGAAATATGCTCCAAAACGATCAATTCAGTATGGTCTGGGCCACACTGAGTCATGGAAAAAAAGGTGATGTTACGTATAGCATCTCCCGTGATGGTCATATTATCATTGTCCATGCCGATGACTTACGACCTGCCCCAGTTGGAAATGATATTCCTTTACTGCTAAATTCGAATAATGAAGATGTAGGAGCGAAGGTTCAAGGACTGAAGTGGCCAGCCCTTCTCGACCTTTGGCATCATTTCATTATCAAGACCGATTAAACTCGTCGTTAGTTGAGCCAAGTACGGCTGGAAGACTATCAGATACAGTTTCTTCAGAACGAATCACCGATTTGGATAATTGGTACCCTACTTGGCAGCTGGATAGCTCCGACCATGAATCGACGAGTATTAGAGTCCATTCTAATGATCAGCTCTTAGAAAATGGTGTTTGTACAAAGGAGTCGACTTCAGATGAGGCCGAATGTACCATTGATGCTAGCTTACCAATCAATCAATCAATAAAAATTTATTTTCTATATATACAAATCATTCAAACTTAGAACTACTATATACAATGTACATGTGGGTACTCCTTTCTTGTTCCTCTTCCTGGTGGTGGTGTAGAGGAAAGGAGTTTGGCATAGGAGTGAGAAGAGTTTTTTTTTTTTTTTTTATACCGCCATCTTGCCCTCCCTAGGGGCGAAGGGCAGCCCCTGGTGTTAGCAGGTAGCCATTAGTAAACATGTTAGTCTTGGTTTTCTGACATTCCGTTTTAGGACGCCTCCTACTTTAGTGTATCGTCTTTCTATTTTTTGACCTGACTCCAGTAATTATAGTACTGTTATCATTCCTATTTTTGCAACTGACGATGTTCTTATACTGGAAAAGTTGTTATTAAAAAAAAAACCAGCTTAAAAAAATTATAGATTTTCTGTAATTCCCCGCAACCTGGGGTTTTTCCTGTAGCTGTTTTCTTGTTCTAAGATTATACGATTGAACTTTAGATTAAATTAGAATTAAATTGTGTTTATGATCATCCTACCGCTGCATTGTGGTTGGTCATTGTTCCAGTTCATGGTACAGTTCCAAATTTTGGTAGATGACCCGTGCTTCCTGGGTGATTGCTCGATACTAGTGATATCCGCCGTAAGCGGACTCTTGGGTATGTGGTATCTGTAAAATTTATCAGATATCTTATTAATGAAATCCGTGATTTTCCCAACATTAGCTAGTTCGCGCAGTTCGTCGAGTCTGATGTATCTATTACTATTAGTAACGATACGCAGTGCTTTGTTTTGCAGCCTTTCCAGCCTCATTAACTGGGTTTTTGCAAGACTGCAGAACACTGGACTGGCGTATGTCATTGCCGGTCTGATGACTTGTTTATAGAGTCGAAGCTTGTTCTCCTGTGACAGGTTGGAGTTGCGTGCAATGAGGGGATATGTGCGGCTGATGGCCGCCGCTCCCCTCTGCAACGCCAGCGATATGTGTCCATGCAAGTACATCCGCCTGTCCAGTTGCACCCCCAGGTATCTCACTGAGGGCCTCTCTGTCACTTGACTATTTTCAATCTTTACCTTCCCAAGGATCTTCACGTTAGTTCGCTTCCTTGTGAAGTTAACGACCTCCGTTTTATTGGGATTTAGTTTAATTTTATTCTTCCTCAGATATGGTATGACCAACCGATCCAGATGAATCTGGAGCTGTCTGGCGGCCACTTCGCTATAGAACGAGTGGGCATAGATCGCGGTATCATCCGCGAACATAGCCGTATTCGTCCGAGCGAAGGTCGGAAAGTCACTGGTATACAGGGAATACAAAATCGGTGACAGCGAAGACCCCTGTGGGACCCCGCTCCGACTGTCTGTTCCGGCGAACTAGTACCATTCACGTTTACACAAAAGGTCCGCCCCGACAGGTACGACTCAGTACTTTATGAGGTATAAAGGCAGTCTGCCTCTGCCATTTTGGTGATCAATCCGTCTGTCCAGACCGTATCGAATGCTTTTGCGTGTCCAACAGGACCATGACTGTGTTCTGGTCCTGTGGAAGGCCTCTTTCACCCCATGGACAACCCGGGCTGCTGGAGAGTTCTAGAGTGACCCCTCCTAAACCCGAACTGTACTGGTGGGATGATTTTTTGCTCTTCCTCAAAGTCCACAACACGCTTTAAGATAATCTTGTCCACCACCTTGGCCACCACACTGAGGAGTGAGATGGGCCTATAGCTGTCAAGGTGGTTTCGGTTTTTACCCGCTTTAAGGAGGGGAATGACTTCCGCTTTTTTAAGACAATCTGGATAATGTTGCCACTTTAGGATTGCGTTTATTATATAAATCAGCTGGACCAGTGATTTTCTCGGGAGGTTCTTGATCAGAACGGCATCCAACTTGTCTAGCCCTGGTGCTTTATTCCTAGGGAGTTTTCTGATGACCCCCAGAACCTCGTCATATCCCGTTAGGGCCTTTTGAAGCTCTGCGGGTCCCAGCCTTACCCCCGGTGTTTCTCTAATAATTTTGGCTCTATCAGTTATTCTTGAATGTTCCGGCGTACTATCAAGCTCCGTTGTGTGAACCCCGCTGAAGTACTCTCCAAACAACTTAGCTTTTTCCACCGGCTCTGCCACCGAACGCCCGGGTCCAGTCACTATGGCTGGAATAGGTTCCCTTTTTCTTTGGAATCTTTTTGCCATGTCCCATAGTGAGTGGTCCCGGACATCGAGGTTCTCAAGTCTGCGATTCCACTTCTCGTTGGTGTTGGCGTTAATGAGATCCGTGATTTCTACCCCTAGTCTCATGAAATTGTCTTTATATTCTGGGTTTCTTGTTCGTTGCCATTTTTTGCGTTCATTATTTTTTAACTTGATAAGGTGTTTGATGTTTGGTGGAATCGCAAACTTGTCACCCCTCACAGTTATTTTTCTGGTTGTCTTGTCCCTTGCTATCTGGATAGTTTTTATGAATTTTTTTGTTTCGTAGTTTATCTCGTCTTTAGATATCTCAGAATTAAGAATGTAATGTTATTTACTATTTACGATACTCCTTCCGTTCGTGCCGAGTAGTCATATCTGATTTTTTCCGTTTGCCATATTTGACTTGGTTTAGCCTAAAGAAAACCGGATTGTGATCTGATGTTAATTCATCTGCTACCTCCAGATCGCTCAAATCTGTTATATTTTTATGGACAACCAGATCTATAACTGTCGGCGACATGCCGTTAAAGGGGTAGTGAGTAGGTTCCTTACTACTCTCGATGATAACTTCGTTGTCTAAGGAGTACCTCAGCAACGTTAACCCATTGGGGCTTGCCTGGGTCGGGCTGCCGTTCCACTCATTGTGCCTCGCGTTAAAGTCACCGGCCAGTATTACCTTGTTCGCAACACTAAACAGATTGTCTAGATCGCGATCTTTGAATGTATTCCCTGGGGCGCTATACACTGAAAATAGGCACGTTCCATCGCTAAGTTCAATTCCCGCATGTTCGATATTCGAATTTTGCCGATGTATATCCGTATATGGTATATTATCCCTGATTAGGATTGCTACCCCCCCAGCGGCCCTCTCGCCTCCCGGTCTGTCTGCCCTGATGGTGGTAAATCCCCTAAATTTCAAGTTATGGTCCTGTCGGAGTTTGGTCTCAGACAGAAGCATTACATCTACCGAATGTTCGTGAATGAAGCTGCTGAGGAGCGCAAACTTCCCAGCAACTCCATTCGCATTAAACATACATGCCTTTATACCTCTATGTACCGCCATTTGAAACGAAAAAACGCGCTGTCGCCATCTCCCGTTCCTTTTCCGGGGTTTTAATTAACATGTGATACAGATTTTCTAAAATTCCTTCTACTCCTCTGATATTAACTAGGCTGTTTATTTTTGTTGAAATATCAAATATTTTGCTATCTAAAATGCTAGGTATTATAGTTGGAAAGGGATAGGTGGGGAGCCTTTTGTGGGCTGGATAGTTCTTACCACTACCGGCGGTGTCTGATTTCCTTCGTTTCTTGGTCTTAAGCCTTGTTCCCTGTTGTCTGTCAGGGGTAGCGCCGGAAATCCGGCGTACCCTATTCTCGACTCTTCATCGCTCGCATCTGTATGGGGTAGCGCCAGGTCACCGGCGTACTCTCTTCTCAACTGCTCCTTCCTTTTGCCTGGTTGGGGTGGCGTCTGTTTGACGTACCCTCTTCCTGGCTCTTGCTGCCGTTTGTCTGTTTGGGTAGCGCCCGGTCTCGAGCGTACCCTCTTCCCGACTGGTCGTTGTTTGGGGTAGCGCCCGGTCACGGGCGTACCTCTTCCCGACTCTTCTTCCTGCTGCCCGGACTGCCTCGCCCTCTCCTTCTGCTCCCAGTAATTGGATCTAGGGTGTGGAGCCTCCTCATACCTTGGTCTAGGGTGTGGTGCCTCCTCATACCTTGGTCCTTGCCTAGTTTGTTCCCTCCTTTCGTCAAGGAACTTAAGCTTCCTTTGATAAACTGGGCAGACCTTGGCGTTTGCCGGATGGTCTCCTTGGCAATTACAACACTGTGCCGGCGTGCTGGGGTCCTTTGTACAATCCCTCGTATTGTGTTCCTCGACGCATTTCACACATCGAGGTAGTTTCTTACACATACTCGTTGCATGGCCCCATTCCTGGCACTTGTGGCACTGTGTTATCCTCTTATCAAATACCATTATCTCCCAGCTGATCAGGGCGTATAGTACCGTACGGATCTTGTCCTTCAAATGATTTAGCTTTATTTTCTGGCTCGTGCTTACCACGAATAGTTTTCTTTCGATGTTTCTCATTCTTGTGACTTTAATGACTTCCAGTCCTTGTTTCTCCAAGTCTTCTTTTATCTCTGCCGGCTCTGGATTATTTTCCAGGCCCCGTAGCACACCTAGCTTACCAGTAGACACCATAAAGGACCAATTCCCAATTTCCACATTGACAAAAAATGGAATTGTCGCTTCACCCGAACTTAATATGGTTCCTGAGGCTTCCAGTTCAAGCGCTGTTTTTTTTTCGCCACCTAGAAGACAATTACGACTTGAAAAAATCGCCAACCATGTTCCTGCTGTGTCGAGAATGTTCCAAATGTTCGTGCTGAATTCTCGGAATCACCGACGGCAGTGAAGAAACGACCTAGACTTAAAAACACTTGTGTAATGTGTGACTGAATAATTGTGTTCAGAACCTTTTTATTTAGTTATTAAAGTTAAAGTTGTATTCCCTTCCTTTTTCCAGATATGAATTTTGAGTTTTAGGCAAACCATATTGTCATATTATATTTTTCAAGGTATACATTTGAATATGTATTTTGTGATATTTTTGATTCTTTTCTCATCCATATTGTCATATTTGATGAATTTTGATGATGTTTTATTTGTTTTGAATTGTAGTTGCGACACTTCCGAAAGGGGGGAAGTTGTAGAATATTGTGTAACTGGCAACCCTGGAAAAAAAAGCGCGCGAGAATTGTAAAAAAGAGGAAGACTCTAGCCTAACCGGGAGAGACATCGGGGGTTTCCGGGTTAGGTGTATCTTCTGAATTTACCAAAATTATAACAATATAAGTACAAAGTAGCAGTGTGCATTATTTACTTATTTAACAAACCAAAGACTGAGCTAGTTGGCGCCCAACAAAACAAAAATCAAACGAACAATTCCACCTAAAACGTGTACATGTATCTTTTTATACAAAGATCTCAAATACCAATTATTTTGACCCTAACTTGAATACTAACGGAACCTCATACAAACTTTCACCCTCCATTTCACCTCTTTAGGGGTTGAATTTTCAAAACACGGAATTAAATATTTCTTCTATTTGCAACAAAGTCTTCAAATATAAATGTTTATGACCTCAACTTGAAAACTAACGGAATTCCTGTACAAACTTCCAATCCCAATTATTGAACAATTATTTTTATTTGTTATTCTCCCAAATACCAATGTTCATGATCCTTACTTTAAAACTAACTATACAGACTTTCAACCCCCATTTTACCCCTTAGTGTTGAATTTCAAAAACCCTGAAACACATTCATCTTTATTTGTGAAAAGAGCCCAAATACTAATTTCCATTACTCTAATTTCAAAACCAACTGTACTTTTACTTTCACCTCCCTTCTCACCCCCCTTTCCCCCCTTTAGGGATGGAATATCAAAAAAATAAGCTGTCAAAATTTTAGCTCTCAAGTCCAGTTGTTTGATCTGGGCGTTGATCGTACATCAGTGAGTCAGGAAATAATTATATATGTACTTATTATCCCAAACATGGGGTAGTTGCTGTGAACCATTGAGGAGATCCCTCGACTGTCTTCCGTCTCCATCATTAAATTAACTTCGGGCCTCCATAATGTTGTAGTGTCAGCAGAACTACATATGTGTGCCAAGGTTCAACAGAATCAGCTCACAGGTGTAAAATAAATTAATCATCCCCCATTTTCCTACCATTAGGGGTGTAACTTTTTCCTAAATTCATATGGTACCCACTTTGAAGCATACCCTATACCATAAAAAAAAGAATAATCTAAATCGGATAACCCAGTACAAAGTTATGCGTGGTATAATCGGTTGAGAAGTGAAAATACAGTGGGCAAACCAACAATTATCCCCCATTTTCCTACCCTTAGGAGTGTTTTTTTTTCAAATCAAAATGAGACCAACTTTGAGTTATACCCTATCCATTACAAAAATAATTATCAAAATCGGACAACTTATGCATGGTCATGCATATATAAAAAAAAATATACGCTTCGACTAGAGAACTTTTTTTTCGGCGATTATAAATCAGAATCCATGTTATGAAATGGTTCTGTCCATAAAATATATCAACCCAGTGATGTTGAATACAGTATGATATTTGCTTTAGTACTGGAGATTTCCCGTAAAAATTATTATTTGTTTAATATTTCTTGTGTGGATACAATAAAAATTTGGAAAGTTTTCAGTTCTTGTATCTCCGGAAAATGTTTTTTCTAACATTTTTATAAGTTTTGTTCAACCTACTTCAATGAAAAAATCTCAATTTTTATTGCATTTGATGTTATCTTTAAAAAGCTGGTAGTTTAATAACTCACCACAAATCTCTAGTACAAACAAAAATTTTTTCATCCGATATGAACAAAAATACGTTTTCAACTCAAAATTGAATACCTACATTTGTCAAGACTGGCTAGACGTGATGTTGAATGAAGTATGATATTTGATTTGTTGAAAATATAAACAGGATGTTCATAAAATCAGATGTGGAATCATCTGCGACTGAAAGATAAACTTCAGTCACTATCTTCCATCGTCAAGATAACCTCTTGTGGGGTATTCATGTTGAAAAGGGAAACATTCTCAATTATATTTGCTTTAGTACTGGAGATTTCCCGTAAAAATTATTAATTTTTTAAATATTTCTTGTTTGATACAATAAAAATTTGGAAAGTTTTCAGTTCTTGTATCTCCGGAAAATGTTTTTTCTAACATTTTTATAAGTTTTGTTCAACCTACTTCAATGACAAAATCTAATTTTGTATTGCATTTGATGTTATCTTTAAAACAGCTGGTAGTTTAATAACTCACCACAAATCTCTAATAGCTAAAAAACAAATATTTTTTTATCCGATATGAACAAAAATACGATTTCAACTCAAAATTGAATACCTATATTTGTGAAGACTGGCTAGATGCTGTGGTGTCACACAATCACAAAATTGCACAAGTAACCCCTTCACCACACTTACTCACTTCACACCTTTATGCGCATTTCGATAACTAAGTTATCACCATCAGTAGGTTAACTACACTGTAGCAAAAAAATGTTTACCACCAACTAGGCAGAAATGTATAAATTTTGTGCAAAGTGTCCAACTTTTCAATACCTTATGATGTGGTTATTAGGCGAGTTTTGTGAATTATCAATAAAACACATTATTTCGAAGATATAAATTGATCAGAAATTTATTAATTCATTCGACAATTCTTATATTCCCTAATATTGCATTTGGAATAGATTGACACTAGGTATATTCATCCATCTTACCATCAAATTTTCTCCTGTTGACTTCTCTCCAAAATTTCTTCGGTATTTTATCGAGGGAAATATCATATGTGCTGGGGGTTTTATCACTTATAATAGCACGAGAGGTTTGTATTTTATCGGGTAAATTTGGGTTGTTTAATGAGAAACTGTTGCCGAGCAATTAGACGAGAAAAACTGTCATCTATCAAAAACGCGACACCGAAGGTGGATCGTTTTTAGGTTGACAGTTTTTCGAGTCAAATTGCTAAAGGAATAAACAGTTTAGAATTTGAATACAAATTTACCCGATATTATTACAAATATCGAGTGTAATTCGGCAGGCAATTTAATGAATAAGAAATTTAGAAACATATCAATGCAAATTTTATTTATGAAACATTAAAAATAAACACATTTTTATTTGAATGTACAATTATCAAAAACGCAGTTATTGAAATTCATACTAGGAACAGTGATGTCGCTCCGGGTGCCACAGCTAATCGTTTATGTAGTAGATGTTGAAGTTTTTTCATTTTACAAACGCTCGAATGATACTCTTTGTCAACTTGTAAGTATGGTTTTATTGATGATGAATTGCTGTGTTCTGTTATTTTTATTCTTCAATTCCGCTTTTACTTAATTCGCTAACTGCTGCCGCTCGATTTGAGTGATTTGTAATTTTGACACGTTTGAGCATTTAGTCAATTTGGAAATTCCATTAATTCCAATCGGCACATTATTATACCAACGTTTAGAATTTTTCTTTTTCCAAAAGGGATCTGGTGTAAGAAATACTCTGTCCAATGTTATAAAAGTGTTTCGTTTTTCCATTAACTTTTTAAATAAACGTATTGGGCAAATATCTTCTCTAAAATATTAGGCCTAATCCATTTGCTGTCACATAATTTATTGTTACCGCCTTGTCTCGTTTTCGAAAATAGAGGATTATACTCGATACGCCCATACTCCATATACTCGATACGTCCGATACGAAATAAGTGGTTTTGCAGTAAGCTGCTTCTCCTCCGCGCCAAGCTAATTCAAACGCCAAAATGTGATATAATTTCTTTTGAAGTCCTTCCGGTTCATTTTCGTCATATAATCTGGCCATTGCAAATACTTCAGATTTATTAAGAGCTGATGCACTAGATTTTATCTTTTCGGGTTGTGCTTGTAGGATTTTACGTTTAGCATTACGTGCAGCTCGTGATGAATTAAACTGAACGTCGGTGAATTATTCGTTATAATATTTACTTTGTAGCATTTTAGCGCTGGTGTTCCAAATTGTTTTAACTACCGCTTCTTTGTAGTCTTCTCCGTTGCCTTTTCGCATATTGAATGCCCAATCTTGCAATATTACATTCAATTTCTCGATGGAAGTATCTGGCTCAAATTTATATGTTTTTGCATCGCAGAAAATTGTCGCCAGATTGATGATTGCGTCGCAACTGTATTAGTAGGCACACAGGTATTACCAATTTGACTAATTTCGGCGTTCGTAGACTCACCGAATCGACTCATTGTTTGTGCTTAGAAATTCAATAAGTTGTTGACAAACATGTCAAACTATTTATTTTGGCAACCAACACCGCGATAATTGATAAACAAATGAATAAGTGAAAAAACCACTAGTGCATTTGTCGCTGTGAAAGTTGCAGCTAATTTTTGCCGCTGTCAAACTGACAATTGCACTGTGGCATATGCGATTTTTTGTACATGAGTTGAATTGTCACTCAAACATTTTTGAAATTTTCAAGAAAGCATTTTACCCGGAAATTTTACTGAGTGCGATTTGCGGTCTTATTATCTGATTGACCCACGAGTTAAATTTCCTAGAGGTAAAATGCTTGCGATTTTTTTTTCATAAACGGCGACACGAATGAAAAAATTGGCGTTTTCACTTTCGAATTATGAAAAACATTAAATATTTTTAAATTTCTTAGTTTGATGTTGAACTTTCCAGGTGGTAAGCTTTATGTGCAAATGAAAATATTTGAGAAAAGCTACCCATGCGTGTTTCCTATTGCAATGCTGAGTACAGATGACAGCTCAAGCTTACAGCGGAAAGCCGAATTATAAAGCGGGGATTGTTGACATGCGAAAAAGGAATTCAGAACAGAGTGTGAGCACAGAGAGAAAAGATACATCAGCGTCAGATACTGATCGTGACACTCGGCTTTGTTTTGTTGTAGTCAATTTGTTAAAAACACTAGAATTATTTCAAATACTTTAATACCTACCTATTATAGATTTATACATTAACGAATATGCTGTGATGCAGAATATTATTAATGAAGCTGCAGCTCTATACACTTACGAGCAAAAAAATCAACCCACTTGCTCTTAATGAAATTAATATTGCTTATTAATTGTTCAGTTCTGTGCTGAACAGTCGTAAATTTCAATAAAACTTTTCTCTTTACGTCAGAAGTATATTTTCCCCTTGACTCATCTTTGCATTAACCTTCACACCAACAAAATATAAATACAGGGTCATTATTCAACAAACCTAATATATTATACGAGTATACAGATCCGACATTTCTCCCCCTTGCTAGGAGAATTAGTTTTCTTCTAGCTCCAATAAACAAAGGTTTGTGACTAGTCGTCGATATTGACATCCACGACTCGAATTTTTTGGTCCGGTCCAGGATAAACATTAGTTATTCTTCCCAATTCACATTGATATCAAGGGGCAGTGTCATCAACCAAAACGAATTGGTTTCCGATCTCTGGTCCATTTGTTTCCGATCTCTGGTCCATTTGTTTCTTCGGGTGAGTGTCGGTAAATATTCTTCCACCCAACGTCTCCAAAAAGAATCTAAAAGTTGTCTTGATAACTTCCATCCTCTTCTTAGGCAGTTTCCATCTGGATTTTCAGGAAATGGGGGGCCTTCTCCATTCGATGATCCAAGCAGAAAATGATTTGGCGTAAAAGTGCTTCGAGATCATTGGGATCAACTGATAATCTTGTCAGAGGTCTAGAATTAACTAAGAGCTCTGCTTCTGCAAATCGAGTCTGCAAAACTTCTTCCTTCAGGGGTTGCTGATGGAGAACATTACCAATGACTCGTTTAACAGATCCTATGAGCCTTTCCCAAGCCCCGCCGATATGTGCCGAAGCAGGAGGAGTGAACCTGAATTCTATATTCTTAGAAGGCATAGAATTTTCGATGGATGATGTATCCAGATCCAGAATCATATTCCATAATTCTTTGGACGCTCCTCGGATGTTCGTTCCATTATCACAATAAATTGTATCTGGTTTTCCTCTTCTAGTCGACATTCTCATGATAGCCATAATCAGAGTCCGTGTTCAGTGTGTTAGAAATTTCTAGATGAATGGCTCCTAAAGCTAAGCATTGAACAATATCTCCCCCCTCTTCTCATGTCTTCTTCCGATTTTTACCAGAATAGGTCAAAGAAATTCGTACCTGTGTTCACGAAATGCTGAACTTCTTGCCTCCAATTTATTTTCTGGTAATTGGCCCATGATTGGGGTGTAGGCTTGCTCCGTTCTTTTTGCATTTATTGCCGACTTGACAGCTGCTCGTCCATTGATAATCCAGAATTTTTGTCTCAATCCTTTTCAGTGTCGTTTCTATTCCTTCATGACGAAATAATTCATGGAAATGTCGAATCAGCTGTTTGGTGTAAGGATGCTTCGGAGATAAAATTATCGGCTGTTCAGTGGCTTCCTCCAAATTTGGGGACAAGTTTGTCCTACCTCCCAAAACCAAAATATCATTTTTCATCTCTGGAGAAATTGAAAAAATTTTGCTTCCTTTTCTCAGCTCTTTTCCACCAAAACATTCGTATTGTGACTGTTGTATCAAATAATTTCACCCTCCTTCAACTCTTCCACTTCAACTTCACTTTTATTCTGTCATTCTCATGTTTTGTTTTTCAAATTGTTGATGAGTCTCAAACACAAACCAGTTGTCTTCATTAATCTCAACCATTTCGAAAACTTCTTTATATCTGGTAAGACATTTTGATTTCTCTTGACCACCAGGCATACCTCGCATGACATATTTTTTTTTCATTTCAGAGTCACTATTATAATTATTGCTTATTTCTGTGGGCCAATATTCTTCTGTTGATTTCAAAAATTCAGGTGCATTGAACCCTTTTTGAGATAGCCATTCCTGGGTACCTTCATCAGATGATATATTCTTATAGCATTTCATTTAATTCCTCGTGGCTTCATCTGCTGGGTTGACTTCAGAACAGAACCATCTCCAATCTTCGAATCTTGTTCGTTCTTGAATCTCCCCGATTCTAAGAGCAACAAACTGTTTGTATTTTCTACCATCACCTCTTATCCATCCAAGAACGCATCGTGAATCGGTCCAAAATAGGTCTGATCGATGGTTACTTCGGTTCTTGTTTAATAGATTCTGCAATTCTATTTGCCATCACAGCACCTTAACTCCAATTTTGGAATCGATAGAGGTTTCAGGGGGACACCTCGTTTTGCTGTGATGAAACACATCAATTTCGGTTACTCCAATTACACGGAGATACGATATAGCCGCAAATACTTTCTCACTGCTGTCTGAGAATGTATGTATCTCAATTCTCCTAGCAGTTGGAATTTTCCAAAGAAGACGAATTTCGTAGCAACCCTCTACTTTTTGATTTTATTTTTCATTAACTTCATAGCCTTCAAATTATCCGGGCTCATTCGCTTGGGGGGTCAATAAAACTCCAAAAGATTCTGTTGTGAATTGTCCTCTCATTAGATTCTGTAAATCATCGTCTTGTCACTTTTCTCCATACATGTAACACGTGACATTTTTCAATTATCTTTTTTTCATCCTGCCTCAAACTAGGTCCATGTATCGACCATCCTAATAAACATCTAGTTGCCATCAAATAATTTTCTGGTCAGAGTATTTGTCGGCGTTATCAAATGAATGTTGTCCTGTCCAATTATCATAGTTAGGAGGTGGCGAGCATTTCGGTATATGATTTCACATCGAGGTGGATTGCAGTTTAGATCACTACGAATTGATTTGGTCCAGTCAATTAAGGTCCTATGTCGCTGCGTTTCGCGTTACAGCGGGTTGAAGTTGCTTCAAAGGAGGGAGTATGATCATTTGTACGTCTGCCTCTGGGTTCATGGTCAAATCTCCTGGAAACGACGAAAATCGAAGAGGCGGACATTCAGGGCTCTGCATTATCACGGGACGGAGTTGTAAAATGTAAAAAAGCTCTATTAAGTCATTTGCATACGGTTCTCATTGCGCCCATTCTTTTCTATTATGACTCCCTGGATACGAAAAAACATTTGGCAGACACTTTGCTCACTGATTTTTAGCTGTACAATTGTTTGAATTTCCGGAATCAAGGGAAAGCGGGTATTGCATTGATTATTGTGATTCTTTATAGTTTTACTATATATTATTTTGTTTAATATCATTCGCTGAACTCACGGTAACGATTCAACTTCTGGAGCTAAAATCTATGGAAAAATATTTTTTTTTAAATGCCTACCAGAAACGAAATGCGTTTGGAACTTTATTAGAGAGCAACTTTTTTAAAAGGAAAAAAAGCTGGAATATTCAAAGCGTCGTCATCCTAGCATCGAGAAACCTTGCCGATCATTCATGTCGGCGTTTTCGTCCATGTCTTCCTCGTCGAAAAAACAACTTGTTCAAATTTTTTATAGCACGAAATTTCATTATACATCTGAACGAAAAAATGTGTACCTGATTGGGATCTTCAACTTCAGATAGGGGGTCGCTAAGGAAGGGCAATTTTTCTCCCTTTGAACCATTTAAAATTAGCGCGTCATCTTTTTGTACCCAGCCACAATCATTCGGGTCCAAATCACCAACAGGATCTTTTTGGGCTTCTTTTCAAATTTTTGTTATATACAAAGTCCTCAGGAAGTGTTCCTTTGGGTTCAGTGCGACAGGGGGGAAATTTGAAGGTCCAAATTGTGGGGGTGAAGGTTTGAAAGCTGCAGCGGCGTTTGAGACGTCGTATGTTTTAAAAAATTTCGTATCGGCCGGCACTCCGTTGATTTTCCCGTTTTTTCAGTATTCCCCCGGGGGCATACGATTCTTCAATATTTTGAAAACGCTCTCACAAGCGTCAATATCAACATTCCCAATGGTGATAAGGTTTTTCAATTCCTCGCACTGTAATAACCGTTTAAGGTATTACTTTTTCGAAAAATGCGGGATTATAATCACAGCCGGTGATCCGTGAAAACCGGGTAGGGAACTGCAAATCAAAGGTCCCACCTTCAATTTAAATTTGCGGAAACATCAATATACCGACGTGTGCCAGTACCGAAATCGATCCAAATCTTAGAGAGCTCTGCAGAAATTCCATATTTCCGAGCATGATAATCAAGACGTCAGTATCAGCGCAGCGTATAACGACACGTTTTGATTTTTGTTTGATTTTGAAAACATTCCTACAGATTATATTAACATTTTCAATAATATTCAGTAGACGTAAATTTTGTACTCGTAACTTTGGCGCGAGCGTGGGGTTTGGGAAACAAAATTCAAATGTTTGCCTTTGGTTCCTAGGCCTGGATGTCTGCCTCATCGATTTTCTTGGTTTTTAAAAATCTAAACATCAGTTAAAAGAGGCAGACATGTGCGCATAATATAGCACCCATTTTACATTTTTGAAGCGCTGTCAATAGAAAACGCAGAGGCAACATGCTGGAACTATTTTTCCATGGTCCTTCCCCATTGTTTTTTAATCGAACTTCAGGTCTGCCAAGTTTGCACTTATTTACAGTTCTTTAAATCATAAAAATAACTTAAAAAAAATCAAATCTACAACAGTCGGGAGCCCTGGATGTCTGCCTCTTCGATTTTCTGTGTTTACAGGATGATTGTGACCATCAGCCCTAGAGGCAGACATGTGCGCATAATAAAAACCTTTTTTTAATTTTTGAAACGCTGTCAATTGACAACGCAGCGCCACCATGGTGGCAGACGTGGTCTTTGATGTTTCTAAAGGTATAATTTCGCTATTAATAACCTTTTCCACGTGTGGCGATTAAACAATTTTGCTCGCTACCTCCTAACTATCATGACAGCTCTCTGATTTTTTTATAATTGGGGATGGGAATTCCTCTTAGATGCAAATATTTTCAATATTGAAGATTTCCCGTTTGGAGGTAGTGACATATTGTCTTTGTCCGAACTTCCCCCAGAAAATAAACTTTCTTCTTTTATCAACCTTGGAAATTTTCATGTCGAATCTGAGAGAGTTTTGTTTTAAGTGATTTCGTCATTCGTCCCTGCAAAACCCAACTGCTCTGGAGACCAACAAAACCTAGATGTTCAGCGATTTCTGCATTTAATAACTGATTGTCGGTCCTCATCACAAAGTGCATAATTTTGTGGGTGGGTGGACCATGGTGTTTCATGGAAATCATCCGCGGTAATGTTTTTCTATCGCTGGCCACTGCACAAAGGATTTCAACCTGGGTTCTGAGTTACTGGCATTCATGACATTTTCCCTTGCAACAATGCTGGATTGTTCTTTTCTTTTTTGGAGAGAGGGTGGTGGAACAATTTGCATCCCATTATTCCCCAGTTCTTTCTATTTCTACTTTAAATTTTTGGTGATTTCGTTTTGGAATGAAAAAAAAAAGTTTTTTTTTCCATTACTGTTTTTTTATCTTGGTATCAATGTCTCCCCAGTTCAGTTTCGGATATCTGGTAAGAGAAGATCCTTCAACAATTGAGGATTTTCAGATGCCCCGTAGATCCCAGGGTTTTTTTAGTGGACACCATATTATTCACCTCGTTTGATAGATAATGAGTTTTTTCCCAAATTACAATCTTTTTTTGAAAAAGCAAACCTTTTATTTTTGGGGAAAACAGTGTTTCGATGATGAATTCAGGTCTACCAAAACGAGTTTGAAGTGTTTTTTATAATTAGATCAACATTTGATGTCAACATCGTTCCGGAAACTGTTGATTTCGCTTGTCCTTTCAAACATTTCTGCAGTTTGCACAATCTCTTCGTTCGAATGGGCACATAGGTTTACAAATGTTCGTAAAATGTATTAAAGAGAGGCAAAAGGGATTTCTCAAAACAAGGACAATATTTGTCCACAACTTGTCTAAATCATTATCGCTTGAAATGGCCTGGGATTTTTGAAGAAATGACCTGGGATTGTCCTAAGTTTTGACTGAGCTCAAACATCCCCCCAGAGTATCACACAGCTTCTGATTTCGTTGCTGGAATTTCTATTTTCCTGGGAAACGGTCCTTTTTCTTCTTTGGTCTCTGTTGCTTCTGGAAGATCATTTATCCAATTGATGGCAACAAGATTATCATTTGTTTTGTCAACAAATTTATTTATTTCAGCAATATTTGAATTTGATGAAATACTGGTTTTCAGTGAGCTGGGCTTCAAATCAGCTTTCTGCAACTCCTCCTCCATATCTATCAAACGAAGAGATTTTTTTCTAATTCTCTTTGTTTGGACTCGAGTTCAAACTGAATTTGTTCCGTTTATTTTCTAGCTCTTGTCTTTTTCTTTCTCATTTCCAGAATGAGCTTCTTTCTTTAAATCAACAGAACTCACGTTTTGATTCCGATAGTTCTTGGATTTAATTGATTTGCTCTTTTCCCCACCTGAAGAGGTTTTCTTTGATCGAGATTGACCTTGAATGGGCAAATGTCGTACGGTAGATCCAGCTAATGTTGTGTTTCTGTCTGCCCCAAGTCCTGGTACCGTTTCCAAAGTTGTCGGCCACACAAAGTCTGCTGATAGAGATCTATTCATTTCTGCTAAATTCCGTGTTGGTCTATTCGTCTCCATACTAAGAATCACGTCAGGTACCAAATGTTCAGTTCTGTGCTGAACAGTCGTAAATTTCAATAAAACTTTTCTCTTTATTATATTTTTTTCCTTTGACTTATCTTTGACATTAACCTTCCACCAACAAAATACAAATACGGGGTCATTATTCAATAAACCTACTATAAAGATCCGACACTAATCTTTAGTTATTTGGCGATCATAAACGATTACACAGGTAAATGAATATGCATTTCGGACAGATATACTCTGTTTTTTATTTTGGAAATACATAGCCTAAAACTGAGCTTGAACTTGAACTGTTACGGTGGGTCGATTTTATTGCTCGCGAGTGTATTATTATAATTATAGAGTGCACAAGCATACATGATTTAGAAGATACTGGGGTCCCATTACTTCAACATGGAAAAGATTTTCCTGATTTTCCATTTTCGGCGTAACAAGCAAAACCATTCATATTTTTAATGTTATGTACTGACAATCATCATTTTTCCATGAAATGTTCTGACAATTTGAACTTTTCCATTGACCTTGAAAGGAACTTTCTGTCACTGCAACCAATCAGAATGCGAAACGCTATAAGCTGAAACGCAAAAGCTGCTATTTGTACTCAGCATATATTGCCAATATGAGGCTGATCAGGTGCCAACGTAAATAAGGCGATAATGGCGACCATCGGGCAAAAGCCCACCGACATAACCTTAATCTAGACCGCTAGAGGTCATATCTCCACCACTCGAAAAATTCATCAAAATAGAATTTAAGTGAACGTGTCTGCGCAAATCGCAGAAAGCACAAATAATGTCATTTCAGACATTGACATCTAACGAGGAGCCATTGTGATTTTAAATCGTCACAAACAAAAGCGCATGCTCTAAAAGCTCTTTGATATCTTGTAATTGGATGAATTCTCATCATACGGGATCAGCAGTCTAGATTAAGGTTATGTCGGTGGAAGCCACTTTCATCAATCATTATTTAACTGTATTTGCGATGGATGGTTCCATCCATATGCTACAATATAATCCATCTTTGCCGTCATATAACGTATCCGGATGAATAAATAAGCCGATAAGACCATCCTATGAAAATTATGTTTTGGTGATTTCAATGCTAACGATCAACTCATATTTGTAACAGTTTCTGTGTGTTTAATATCCATGTATATTCTTGCGAACTCGATTTTTATGGATGTATGAAAGCATACTTCGTATATTCTGTGAAATTTCACCTTCCTAGTAAATAATCACAGATTCCTGCTGCGTAATACATTGCTCGATGCTTCATGAAATGTGAGCTTTAGGGATCAGTATTCCCGACTCTGTGACTCTGATGCTTACAGTTTTATAGATGGACGAAACAATTCACGAAGAGCTGGCAACGCTGCTAGACAATTTGTCAGTTGCCAGCATGGCTGACCAAAACATACTAGAGAAATATGTAAAGTTATAATTTTGTGTATATTTTGGTATGCAGTTAGTTCTACAAATAATGTCGTTGGTAAAATGGTACTCAATGAATTCCCCTATCCACTAACGATGACAATGGTCCAGTTACTATCTATTACGGTTTTATGGACCATTCTTCAATCTTTGGGGTGTTAGAAAATACTGGATATACCCTGGAAATATTATTGTAGATTAAATTCCCTTGGCTTTGGGAAATTCGTATCATCAGTTTTTTTCACATGTGAGCATATGGAAAGTTCCTGTTTCTACGCTCACACTGGTAAGTAGAAGACAACTTCACTTTTAGGTTATAGAAATTCATCTTTCTTCACATATGTTGAAAGTTTCATTTCAAAGCTGTTTTATTTATTCGAAACAACGATTTTCATTTTAGTGTTAATTAATTTTGGAAATTGAAATAACATACCTTTTAAATAATATCTCTGTCACTATTATTCTATCACACAGTCTTCTCATCTCCCAGTATATTGCCTCACAATGTCCAATACTTTTTTGGGAAGGAATGTCATTTGATTCATTTGGGAACCTACTAGATAGGTGTGTGTCGGTTACTAAAGATAGTCTTACAATTATTCTAATAAATAGACAATCAATGTAGGGGTTCAACAAGGTAGTAGCAGGGAAATAAAAAACGTTAATTGTTCAATTACGAGTTATGCAGATGACACAAATCTATTTGATTATCCAACACTAATCACTAGGCAAATGCGTTTCAAGACAAAGATGGTTTTAAAACCAACAAAACTAATGTTGTTTTGTTAAAAAATGGAGGCCACCAATAGAAACTCTCAGAGAGGTAGAAAAATAGCCCATAAGTTACCTCCGCCAAATTTTTCTACATGTGGATTGCAACTTGACCTATCATACAGCTGTTTCACGTGGATGGAACAGTGTCGGGAGAACCGAACAACAGATCCTTTCGAAAATTTGTGGGGTTGATTTTAAAAACATGCTCTATCACTCTAAATAAAATTTTGCCGTATGGGAGTGTTTGTATCAGTATTATTATGATTTTGAATCCATTCCTCATAATTTTCCTTGATAATTCCCTATACTCTATCTTACAGTTTTCAAAAAAAATGTTTTTGACAAATGTCCGACCTTTGAAAAATAATGACTTTTTCACAATGCAAATTTACAAATATTGAAATTGGGCCTAGTCATAGACTAAAAGTATTCTGCTGATGAACCAGATCTCAGTTTCAGCATCAGGAGGCTAAAAAGAAGTTCCTTCCGAAACTCATGAAAATGACTGAAACAAGTTTTTAATGGAACACCCTGTATATTGTTACTTATTGGAAAGCTGTGACATTTTCCCATTTAATTCTGTATACTTCCATATACCTGTCTCTGACAGTTTGGGATTTATGATCATTTAGGTATGTTATATATCGCCTTCAATAAAATAATTATTGAAAGTGAATTAGATACAATATGTTTATTGTTTCTAAGAGAATATATAACTTTGTTAACAAACACAATGTCATGATACAATCAAAAATTAATAATAAAAAAATAGTTAAAAAATATAATGAGAATTAAATATAAAAACAATGTCTGTATGTTTTGGGTAGTAATACAATTTTACAATCAACTTAATGCAAAGTGTTCTGTTGACATATTGGTTCGAGCTACATCATTGAGAATGATATACAGTTAAAATAAGAGACATTTAACAAATAAAATATAGAACACAGGAGATAAAAGGCATAAATTATGAATTTTTTAATGATGATATCACCATGTGCCATCAAAATATTCTTGTAAATTATAGTGGGCCCCCTGTCACTTTTCTTTTGTTTTTTTCCTGAATAGTCTAAGCACGTTGTTTCTTTGATATTCTTGGAAAGTTTGTTGTATTTTTTTATTCCATTGTATATGAGTGAATTTTTCACTGAATTTGAGGTTGGAATTGAGAGTCTCAGTTGGTTCCTTTGATGTGTGTAATGAGTAGTGGTTGTCGTTTTATAATGTGGTCTATTTTATGTATTTTTGATACTGTTTCACTATGTAAATTGGATTGAGATGACGCAAATTATTTTGTGTTGTAGGAAAAGGGGTTTTACATAATTTCTCCATTTCGCCTGACAGAGATATCTAACTGCTCTCTTTGCAGGACGAGGACATATTGCATAAGTTGCTCACTGCAGACTCCCCAGAATGGTATACACTACCTTAGCTGAGATTCTATAGATAGTAAACCAATTTTGCATTATGGAAACATTCCTCAGCTAGCAGCCTGATGCTAACTTTTTAGATAGTAGGCTACCATTTATATTATTAATTTTATCATCATAAAATGCAAAAGTATCAACGCTGCTTGTGTATTAATAAAGTTAGAAAGATGTAACGGGGCTGAATCAGTTTAATAAATCTTCAAAATGTTGATCATTAGTTTCCAAACACTTTCTCATGCTAAAATCAACGCCATCTATTGTGGTTCCAGAATTAAATTTGGGTTCAATTCCTGAAATGCTTGAGTCATTCGGGTGTTCTAATTCTTCCCTCGATTGACCGTGTTCTGTAGACTCTTTTGTTTTATAGTACCCCATAAATAAAAGTCTAGGGGTAAGTAAGATCAGGGATCTAGGGGTGCCAGTTCCATGGACTCAAACGCCTAATCTATCGGATCATCCAATATGCGTTTAATTCCAACCCGATTTCTGTGCAATGAGCCAAGCACAATCAAGTTGATTCCAACATGTATGGCTATTATTCTAGTGTCAGTTCTTCAATGAAATCCCCAACTGTCCGCAAAAATGTTTAAATATTTTCGAGAATCAAAGTTTCCATCATAAATCAAAAGCTCAATTGATTGTCTATAATTACAGAAAATGTTTAAATTCAAATTTTCTTGAAATCCCATTTCTCTTTTGACATGCTGATTTTCGTTTGCCCAGTAATGAAGATTCCTTTTGATGAAAATACCTTGATTCATCAGTCCATATTATCTTGAAAAAAAAATTCATCTACTGTGTAGGCAAATCAACATTTTACATAGTTCGATCCTTTGTGGAGTGTCTTGGGGCTTAAGAGCTTGAACTTTTATGAAATTTGTAGTAATGCATTCCATGTTCCTTCAGAATCCTATGAACTGATGAAAGTTTCACACCCAAATCATACACTGCACAACTAATGGAAGCTTTAGAATTTCCTAAAAAGTATGCCAGAACATGATTATGCTATCCCATTACTTGTCATATTTCAAAATTTCCACTTAATCTAATGATTTTTTTCAAATTCATTAGAGGTGAATCAGGATACTTTTATTGAACTCTGATGTTCTGTTTACATTTTTGTTACAATGACCATATATGTTGAATAAATCCATCAAAACCACATTTGAGTAACTATTTCTGCCTTAGTACTTTCAGACCTATGGAACTTGAATTCAGGATGACAATGAAGGAATAATATGTCAGTTCCGTCAGAACAAAGTTGATAGCCTACTACCTAAATCACTATCCAGTAATTATTTTATTGAAGACGATCTCAAACAAAAGGGATCATAACTCAAAACTTTACTGAGATAGGTATGGGGAAAGTATACAAAATTAAATAGGAAAAATTTCACAGCTTTCCTTTGAAACAACCTGTATAAAGAATCTATTTAAAAAAATAAATGGCGCTGTTATTATAGTCTAAAACTAGTTGTATACCATGCAAATTTTGAGGCTCATTAAGATAAATATTAGAAAATATTTTGGGTCAAGGATAGAATATAAATAATATTTTCGTAATTCAAAACAGGTTTTTGAGAATGATTCTTAGAATAAAAAAGTCGCAAATTGTGTAGGGATAGATGTAAAAAATTGAGATTCTGACAGAATATGGAGTTTATATACAGTAATGTTTATTATTCACAATAAAAAAAAAAAAGTCTCTTTAAAATTTTCAACAGTTAAATATCCACCACACCAGGACAGTAAACATCGTTACAAACTTTTGAAAAGGGCCCCTTATACAGGGCTGTTCACGATGAGCTTAATTAGCGTTTGGAAAAACCAAACAACGGATCAACCTGAAAATTTACAGTAGGGCATAAAGTAATATGATCTACAGGACTAAAATATTTTAGACAGGGGTTGTGCTTCTACTATAAAGTAGCGGCAACTTTGATTTTTCAAATGGAAAAACCCCTGTATATAATATCATTATGATTTCTTATCACTTTGTCAACAACTTCATGTACTATTTCCTATACCTATCTGTTACGCTTGGGAAGATATAAATTAATTCTGATATTTTTTTATCAAACTTGTACTTTTATAAACGCTGATAATCTTGAACTCTCTGGTACTAAGACTATCAAATTCGAAATGGAGGGAGGATACCATGAGGATTTTCACTTCGAGTCATATTTTTATTTGCCCCATACAGGGTCTTTAAAAATGCAGATACTTTGTTCACATGAACAAATGAGTGGAATTAATTTTTTTCAAATGGAACACCTGTATATTTCCACTTTTTTGAGCTCTACATCCAATTTTAGATTGACTTTCTTCAGATAATCCTATTTAGATTTCAACCGCTGAGATAAACTGTTTCAAAACAGAAAATGACGTGGTTCCTTTGTATTCATCACTTTATTTTGAAGTCAATAATAATGTGATAAATCAACTAAAAAAAAACTGTAGGTTGAATGGAACCTTTCGTCCAAAAAAATCATTCGTAGAAAGCCTGAAGTGGATGATGATGGCAATGGCATAACAGTTTTGGGATTTTTTCATGCATTTCCAAATGCTTCTACACGAGGCTAAAAAGGGGAGATAGGTATACCCTACGGGACAATTTATGCATTCTTAATAAGCACAAATGACATCCCTATAAATTCTACTGTGTCCAACATCTGAAAGAGACTGATTTGCCCTCAGAGTGTGGAATTCTTTGAATGGTTACTTGTCAATACTCAAGAGGATGAACATTTCCTTTGACAATATCATATGGACAGATGAGGCCAAGTTTACAAAAATGGAGTTTTCAATAGACACAACAGTCATTATTGTCCGCCAGAAAATCCCTCCTGTCGTCGCCAAAGGGGTTTTCAAGAAAGATGGCAATTAATGTATTTTGTGTCATGAAGAATGGGTCAATTCTTTTTTATCGAAGTTTTATGATGATAATTTGAATGATACACAATATGAAGATTTACTGAGAAATGGAATTCAAAATGATTTTAAATAATAGGCCAGGAAGAGAACGGGATGGTACCAAATGGATGGTGCTCCACCCCATAATTCTGCTCAGTAAGCTTAAGCTTTAACTGAAATCTCCCAAGACAGATTGATTGGTAATAATGGACCTTTTAGTTGGCCTCCTAGAACACCGATGGCAATCCATTAGATTATTTTGTGTGGGGGTTTTATTAAAAAAATGGTTTGCTCCAACCCAGTCAACAATGGAAGATATGAAACCCAGAGTTAGAACTGCTTTCAATAGTTTAACCCAGACTCAATCAGAAGGCTACACATGAAAATCTTTGAAGAGATTACACGTTTGTTTAAGAGAGGTGGAGATGTGTTCGAACATATTCCTGAAATACACTGACAATTGAATTAACTTACTAATTCATGAAATTATTTTCATTTCGTGGGGTCAGCCTTAATAAAACTATAGAGAAGTTCTATTTGATGGTTGAAGAGTATTTTTAATTATTTATTCATTGTATTATCTGTATGAAGGAACATCAACGGAATCTGTTAAATTTCAAAAATAAGGATGAATACAAGGAAACCACTTCAGTTTCTGTTTGAAACAGTTTATCTCAACACGGTTCAAATCGAAATAGGATTATCTGAACAAAGTCATTCTAAAATTGGATGTAGAGCTCAAAATGTGGAAATATACAGGGTGTTCCATTTGAAAAAAATACTTCTACTCATTTTTCATGTGAACAAAGTATCTGCATTTTTTAAAGACCCTGTATGAGGCAAATAAAATATGACTCAAGTGAAGATCCTCATGGTATCACTCCACTCCATTTCGAATTAGATCATCTTAGTACCAGAGAGTTCAAGATTATCAGCGCTATAAAAGTACATGTTTGGTAAAAAAAAAACGAAATTAACGATATCTTCTAAACGGTAACAGATAGGTATAGGGAAATAATACATGAAGTTGTTGGACAAAGGATAAGAAATCATAATATGATATTATATACAGGGTGTTCCATTTTGAAAAATCAAAGTAGCATACTTTATAGTAGAAGCTGCAACGCATCGCCTAAAATATTTTAGGCGGTAGATCATATTAATTTATGCATTCTATGAAATTTTCGGTTGATCCGTTGTCTGGTTTGCCAAAAAAAGCCTGATTAACGCTCATCGTGAAAAGCCATATATAGCTGCATAAAAATATTAAAAAACTACCAGATAGCCTGAAGAAATGTAAAGATTCAAAAGTTGAAAACATATATTTAAGTTATTAATGGATTTAGAACCATTAGTCTTTTAAGAGTATATAAATGCCGCTTTGTAAATGTAAATGCCATTTTAAATAATTTTAGTCTTACTTCTCAAGTATTGCCATTCTTTAAAATGAAGTTTACTTATTATTATTAACCAAGTACTGAGACACTACCCAATACCAGGTTAACATTGAGGTGTTAACTAATCATTGGAATTTAGGCTATTGTTTTGAGGTGTATATAAAAAAATTGATTCATAATTGTATGTCTTATTTCTATTTATTCATGTTTTTCAGTGAAAGCAACAATGCCCTTTTACTGTGATATTATCTAGAATAATTATGGGCGAGAAGCAACCAATGAAGGTTTACTTTTAGTTTATTTCCAATTATCGCTGAGTCTGTATTGCCACCTATAAGGAATTGAGCTTTGATATGGTGGGCTCTGCAGTGCTTTAATGGCTACAGGAGGATTTTCTTGCAACATATTTTCTCAAAAAGTTCTACATGATACAAAAGTTCATCATCTCAGGTTGTTGCATATTCTGGGAAGGCTAGCTCTATTTATGTTTATACCTGTATGGATTTTGTGGATCTTTTCAACCTACTTGCAGATAAACCAGTGGTGAGTTTTTAATTCTATTGAAATATATGGACAATTTGAAAATATGTGTGATAGTTGATCTTATTTTGAGATATTGAAACTTATTGTTGAATTAAAATATGTGCATGGAAATACCAGTTGGATTGATTGCACATTCAATATATTCACAAATCTACAGCAGTTCCTTAAGCCTTAGATTAATACAATCAAATTTACTAGAAAACCTCATTGTTGCATCTTGCTTTGCATATTGAAACCCGTTGTCATTTTATCATTGTAAACTATTATAGACTGTCAGAATAGGCTCATCAATTTTTTTATGAATGACGATGGAATGCCCTACACATTTATTTACTCTATTACCATTATACTGTTACCAGCGAATTTTTGAAAAAAACCGTATTCACATTTGGATAATAAAATAATAAGCCAAAGTATCAGAGGTGCCAAAAATATTTTACGATTCTTGGAAGAATACCAAAGGCTAAAAGAAGGAACTGCACCATTGATAAGTACTTCAAAGATCTAATCTAAAATAACTGGACTGATAGACCCTAACAAACAGGATAATGTTTGCATGAAATCAACTAAGAAAAAATATATTCATATTGGCTATGTGCAAAGTGCCTGGTGGGGACAGTCAAATTGATTGCAGCACACGCTTTGTCAGAAATGTGTGATAATTCCACGTTAAATCTGTTGTGTTGTGAACTGCACAAAAATGGAAAACACAATTTGTAAATTTGATACTTTTCCAAAATCAGCCTGGAAATTGGGGCAAAGAAAGCAATGGATAGTTGCCTTATATTATGATAACACTAAATCAATTTTATTTTTCCGATTTATAAGTTTACACATTTATACAAATTGTTTCATGGCAAGAAGAACACATAAGTACAAACATTTACTGCAAAAAGTTACTTAACAAGTTGACTGCCGATACCGATCAGAGTGTTTCGAATCAATCGGCGACTAATTCCAATCCACTCGCCTTAGTCTCGCTTCATATTCACACACCATTATTAACCCTTTGTTGCCTGACCAATCAAAAATATAAGTATTCCAATTTTTTTGTGACGAGTCTATTGAAATGATGAAATGAGTATAATAAAATTATTCACATAGTTCGATCTTTTGTGGAGGCCTTGTGGCTTAAGAGCTTAAACTTTATGAAATTTGTAGTCGTGCATTCCATGTTCCTTCAGAATCCTATGAACTGATGAAAGTTTCACACCTTGAGGATTTCCAGATAAGTATGCCAAAACATTAATTGCATTGCCCTCATTACCTGTCAAGGTCTAGGCGAGTTTCTGTTATCAAAGATGATCCAAACATTTCGAAATTTCTACTGAATCTAATTAATTTTCTCAAACATCTGAGGTGAATCAGGATACTTTCTATTGAACTCTGCATGTTCTAATTGATATGTTTTGTTACATTGACCATAAATGATGAATAAATCCATCAAAACCGAATTTGAGTAATTATTTTCTGGCATAGTAATTTTCACATCTACAGAACTTGAATTCAGGATGACGATGAAGGAATAATATGTCAGTTCTCTGTCAGAAGAAAAGTTGATAGCCTACTATCTAATCACTATCCAATAATTATTTTATAGAAAGCGATTTCATAACATAACTCACAAACTGTACAGATAGGTAAAGGGAAAGTATACAAAATTAAATAGGAAAATGTCACAGCTTTCCAAATAAGAATATACATTGTGTTCCATGAAAAAAACGGAGTTTCAGTCATTTTATGACTCTCCCGAGGAACTTACTTATGAGCTCCCCATGTATGCTGGAAACTGAGATCCGTTTCATCGCGAATACTTAATGGTCTTATGCAGCTATGACCCAAATTGCACATATTTTGGAAATTTGCATTGTGAAGAAATCGTTATTTTTCAATGGTTAGGTTTTGACAAAAATTCACAAAATAATGTTTATCGTGGAAAACTGTCGAGATAGGTTATGAGAAATCCTATAAGCATTCCATCTGAAATAACAAAGTAGCTACTACTTTCTGATACAAGCGGCAACACTGTATTAATTAAAATATTCTGCAGATACTCTAATTGAGAACAAACGGGTCCATACCAACTCATGTTTGTTGCACTGTCTTTGATACTTGCACAAACGAAAATTTTATTGTTTATTTTTTAAGACTATAATTGCATTCCCAATTTCAATATATATATATATATATATATATATATATATATAAATATTTATATATATATATATATATATATATATATATAAATAAATTTAGAAATAACGACTGAAAATTGGTAGAACAGTGGGGAATAACGGGGATCTTCTAGTCAAAGCACAAGTGCTTGAACTATGAAAACTCTTTAATATGATCGAATCGAGCTGCTTCAATTTTGAAACTTCTTCAGGGTCCAAAATATGTAAATTACATTATTGAGAAAAAATAACAAATATGATTACTAACTTTTTCAAAACCCCAAAATGGAACAACACTCAATTCTCTTTATAAAAAAACCAAAGAAATTTTTCAAAAACCATCCAAATCTTATTTTAACAAAATCAGATAAAGGTAATGTAACAGTCATTTTAGAAAAAACTGAATATATAAAAAAATCTCATGATATCCTTGATGACGAAAACTCTTACACCAAATTAAATAGAGATCCTACCTCAACCATTGAACAAAAAGCAAATAAATTTATTTCAGAATTAAAAAAATCAAAAATGATCACTGAAGAAGAAGCAAAAAAATTTATGATATACAGTTCTGTATCACCAAAATACTATGGTTTACCCAAAATTCATAAACCAATCATGAAACTCAGACCTATCATTTCATCTATTGATGCACCCAATAGCAAAATATCTAAATTATTCACAGACATCCTTACAGATGCATATGACTTTGAAAATAAGTTTGTGTTAAAGATTCTTTCGAGTTTCTAAATTCATCAATGAAAAATAGAAAATAACTTCCACAAAGCTATGTCTTGATAAGCCTAGATGTTGTTTCCTTTATTCAGTAACATACCGATAGAATTAGTGTAAAAGTATAACTAAAAGATGGAGTAAAATAGAAGAACACTGCAATATTTCACAAACAAAATTTTTAGAAATCATTCAATTCATATTCAAATCTAGTTTTTTCGTCAAGGAAATTGCCACAAACAAATTCCTTGGAACACCTATGGAGCTACCATCTCACCAATCATTGCTTCGTATGTAATGGATGACCTTTTCAAGAAATATTACCACAATTGACTGAAGTTCCATTTTAAAAAAATTTGTAGATGATATTATTTGTGCAATACCAATGGATAAACCGATGAAATTTTAAGAAGAGTAAATAAGAAATAAAAAATTTACAATTCACAATTGAATTAGAAAAAATAAAAGTATTCCATTTTAGATACTAGAATAATTCGTAGAGAAAACAATTCACTAATCACAGATTTATAAAAACCAACAAACTCTGAAAGATACATAAACTATCTTCCTTCCACTCAAAAAAGAATGAAAATAAATTTGATTCTTTGCATGAAAAAAAAAAATCGAGATCTTGGTTCATCCTTCATTGAAAAAAAAAATTTTAAAATTCTCAGAAATTTTTCCTAGATAATTTTACCCCAAAAAAAAATTCTTTAATAGAATTTTTCAATGCCAACTCTGATAGACAAATTAATAATGATGACACAAATAATCAAAATTCAGAAAATAACAATGAAAGGATAATTTATTTTCAATTCCTAATATAGGAATTCTAATATCAAAATAATTAAATTATTCAAGAATGAAAGTAACATATTCACAAAAAAATATCAAGACAATTGGAAATTTAAATAGAGGTTAAAAAAGATCCCACACCAGATTTGAAGAAATCAAATGTTGTCCAGCATACCATGTAACAACTGTGATTTGAACTATATTGGTACAAGTTCAAGAACTTTGAATAATCGTATATCTCTCACAGAAGTGATATAAGACTCAACAAGAAATCATTGCATTAGCTCAACATGCTATTGAAACAGGCCATAAAATATCATTCGAGGAAGCAAGTTTTACATTCAGAAAAAAAAATTTCTCTAAAAGATTATTTCTTGAAATGATTGAAATTAATAAATCCAATCAAAATATGAACAAAAAGTATCGAAAATCTTAGCAAAATCTACAGTTATCTTTACAAATGGATTGAAACTGATGATTCTCAAAGAATAATTAAAAAAATCAACACACCCACTACATATTTTTTTTTTCTTTTGACGATTAATCATATGGTTGTCACTTCAAATCCTTCAATGTCACTAAACGCCAAAGATATAAACCATTCCGACAAATATTTACATATTTTACGTTTTTTTAAAGTTAATGTTCATTAATCAACCACTCAGATTACTGTGAGTACTTCCTTCATTTCAAGTTTTTTTTTCAATAATGTAATTTACATATTTTAGGACCCTGAAGAAGTTTCAAAATTGAAACTAAAGCCTCGGCCCATCGTAATAAAGAGTTTTTCATAGTTCAACACTTGTGCTGACTGAAGATCCCCTTATTCCCACTGTTTATATATATATACCGGGTGACACAGGATATCGGACACCCTGTAACTTCGAATGTAAACGGATTTTTCTTGAAATTCATGTTAGTATAAGCAACCATTTCGGATTTGATCACATTACAATCCAATATGGGGACTTCCGGTTTCTGCAAATGCCAGCAACTTTGTTTTTTTCAAATAGAACACTTGTATATTTTACATATCTGTTCACAGGTCAAACAATTCCAAACCCTATGTCAAATGTAATTTTTTGAAACAATTGAAATTAAAATAGTTTTTTTTTTACCTCGTGGATAAATGAGATTTGGTCAAGTATTCACAATGAGTCAAGACATAACAGAAAACAGAATTTTTCTGAAAAATTAGTTTTGTGTCATTTATTGATGAATTAATTCAGTCACATCACATTTTGATCAAAATATTTATTTTTTTTCAAATGAAACCCTATCTCTCGAGAACATTCATTAAGGAAAAAAAATTAATATCATTTCGGTGCAGTAAACAAATTGTATACATTCAAAAATCTACAACTAGTTCATGAGTTTCCTTGCAGTTCAAATAATTTTTTTCAACTTAGTAAGCTGTGGAAAACAGCATTTCTGAATCTTGTCAACTAATTGTGTTTCATTGTCATCTTTCATCTCAACTCCGAATAAGTTTAGTAGAATAAGTTTAGTAGAAATGTATAATCAAATTATAGGTCTCACAAGAAGTGAACAGGTTGATATGTTATTAATTTACTGAGAATGTCTTGAAAACATTGTCGCCGCTTGTCAGTTAAACGCTGAACTATACTCACACAAAAGACAATCTACAAAGAACCTTTTTCAAAAAATGTGGAGAGAAGATTCCGAAAAGAACCCAACAATGGAGAAGATGATCGTAAGTGAGGAGGCAGAAATGAATGTTTAGCTTATGTCGATTTTGATCCAACTGCTTCGACGCTGGAATTGGAATACCAATGCAATGTCAGTCGAGAAAACGCTAGAAGAATTAAAAAAACACCATTATCGTGCTTATAAGTATAACTTAAACATTTAGTTGACAAGATTCAGAAATGTTGTTTTCTACAGCTTACTAAGTTGCAAAATTATTCTAACTGCCAGAAAACTATGAACTAGTTGTAGATTTTGAATTTATATAATTTGTTACTGCACGAAATACAAAAATGATATGTCATTTTTTTCCTTAATGTATGTTCTAGAAAGACAGGTAGGTGGCCCATAAGGGCTTTCATTTGAAAAAATTAATTTTGATCAAAATGTGATGTGACTGAATTGATTAACCGTAAGTGATATAAAAAATAATTTTTCAGAAAAATTAAGTGTTTCTGTTATTTGCTGACTCATTGTGAATAGCTTCAACCAAATCTCATTTATCCACGAGGAAAAATTAAAAACAATTTTAATTTCAATTGTTTAAAAAAATGGTACATTTGACATAAGGTTTGGACTTGTTTTGACCTGTTGAACTTGAATATGTAAAAATATACAGGGTGTTCCATTTGAAAAAAAGAGTTACTGGCATTTCCAGAAAACCGGAAGTCCGCCATATTCGACTGTAATATCAAATCCGAAATGGTTGCTTATATAACTGTACCAAATTCCAGAAAAATCCGTTCACGAATGCAGAAGTTACAGGGGTGGCCTGAAATCCTGTGTCACCTGGTATATATATATATATATATATATATATATATATATATATATATATATATATATATATATATATATATATATATATATATATATATATATATTTTTATATATATATATATATATATATATATATATATATATATATATATATATATATATATATATATATATATATATTTCCATTTTATTTCATTACTCAATAAGTTATAGGATATGAATAGTTCTAGTGTGCCCACACAAATTATACAATTTATACTGTACCTTGAAAATGTATTTGGGACATTTATTGTCCACTACTGGAGCAATTGTACACAACTAACTAATAAGATATATTAGGAACATAAGAAACTGAGGGTACAAAAAGAGTAATCAATTCTTCTACAATAATGTTCCATTCACTGTGAAACACACTGTATTACTATTCGTGATGGGCACAATCGAATGAAAAAAATCGAACATCTCGATTGTGAGAAATTATTCTAATATTTTACATTCTACAATTATGTTCCATTCACTGTGAAAAAATTAATAAATAAGCTACTAAACATCATCAAGTGATTGTTAGAATACATTTGTATCAAATTGAAAACAAGCAAATTAATGGGTTCATTTGATTTATTTTACCATATTAACTCACTTTCATTGTCTGTTTGTCCTTTGGGTAAAAATCTTGTTTGTTTGTCCGTATTAATAATAATGATAGTAAGGAGCAATCAATTTCAAACTAACTTCCCGATGAGCTAGAGTCTTGAGTTGAAACATAGCTTAGCACTGGGTGACAATACAATATTAACTCGCTTTCTTGTTGGTCTGTATGATTGTCTGTATTAATAATAATAATAATAGTAAGGAGCAATCGATTTCAAACTAACTTCCCGATGAGCTAGAGACTTGAAACTCAAAACATAGCTGAGAAGTGGATGACAATGCAACTTTCTTGTATGTCTTTTTGTTCATTTGTCTGTAATAATAATAATAAGGAGCAATCGATTTTTAAACTAACTTTCCGTTGAGCTAAAGACTTGAAACTTCAGACATAGCTCAGAACTGGATGATACGGCAATATTATATTCTTGTCTGTCTGTTTGTCTGTAATAATAATAATAGTAAAGAGCAATCGACTAACTAAAATAAACCTTAAATTTGGTACATGTCTCTGTCATAATCTCATCAAGATGTTTAAAATCGATTGCAAAATTTCACACACAAGACTAAATAGCAGCAAATAGTTATTTAGATACAAACAATTTTTTTAGTATACCATGTTTATAAAACGGACTAAACAGTATAAAATAATTTTTCCTAGCCCCATTTATGACCCCATTTAGATTCCTAACCCCATACCTGAAAATTTGTGATTGTGGATTTTTACGCAATAGATAATAGTAAAAAGTGTATGGGGTAGCTGTTGTTGAGGAAACTCACACACTTCATATCATTTGCAGTGCAAAAACATTGTTAGTGACCAAGATGGACTATTCATGCATCAATTATCTATTGCATGCATCCCATAATTTTTGTTTTTTGATTTCTTCACTTCTCCAGAAAAATGTAATATGAAAAGTGTTTTTTTGATGTTTAAATAAATTTCTTACACTAAATATTCGCCGTCCGTTCTAATTTAAAAAACGTATGTGTTATATTTTGTTCAGATGGATGTCCCTTATTTCATTTCAGAGTTACCAGAACTACAAAGTTGGTGCTTTGCTTCTCACCGATGGAGTTCTGAATTGGTTTCAAAATATTATAGCATTCAGTGTGCTCTCGTTAGTGACACCATTGACATATGCCGTTGCTAATGCTAGCAAGAGATTATTTGTGATAGCAGTTTCATTATTCTTCTTGGGAAATCCTGTTACAAGTACCAATGTCTTTGGTATGTTCCTGGCCATATTGGGAGTATTATGCTACAATAAGGTGAGTTTGTGTTTATTATATACTGGCCAACCATCCTCAACTTTTTTTGGTATGTTCAGCTGCCTGAATCGTTAGATTTTTGTCCATTTCATTTGAAAATATTGGGATTTTCCAAATTGTTCGTAGCCTATTAATCTGCATTGAAATATAGTGAAAAAAAAATCCATGAGCAAAACCTTATTTATAAAAGTAATTATACGAATAGATAGATAGATATTTATTTGCCATTAAAATGTTACAAGGAACACAATGTGTTCTCATTAACACTAAAAATTTAAAAATATACACAGAAATTACAGAACAAGAACAAATATATATATATATATATATATATATATATATATATATATATATATAGAGAGAACGGGTAGTCTTGCTGACTAGTTAGGGATGGAACCAGTAAATAGTGGGGTTTTGCAGCAAATAAAAGAGAACTCTTTGAAGGTTGTCCAAGCTTTCGGAAATTTTATTAATTATTTCCATCATCAGGAGAAGCTTTGTTGAGAATGATTATACAAGTGTTTAAATATGATGGTTGACACATTATGAAGGACGAATGATGATATAATACAGTTTAAAATAACTACTTAAGTATTAAAATAAGGATTATCACAATTTCTATAGGTGACTGTCATTTCCCCATTTGGGAAGAAGACTTGACTTGACTTCTTCCCACATGGGGAAATGACAGTCACCTATAGAAATTGTGATAATCCTTATTTTAATACTTAACTAGTTATTTTTAAACTGTATTATATCATCAACTATTGACATGCTTCCAAAAACATTTAGGTTCAGTAAACATATTGTAACGAACCTAGGCCGGACCTGTCGCCTCACACGTTGCCATCGACAGCGATGAGATCATCCCCGGAGATATTCGAGAACCATCCAGTCACGACGCGGCAGATAACAACGGTCGATATTGGAAATAACTGGAACATGCTGGGCACCAACCACCAGAATTGGAAACATCGAGAATGCTGTATCGGAGATAAATAGACAGCCCTCAAGAGGGAGAAAACAGTCTGAACGAGCCCATACGATCGAGCTATTCAGTGGCGTAGTAATATAAATTAGTTGTAATATTGGAAATAACTGGAACATGCTGGGCACCAACCACCGGGGAGTGGATAGTCGGAAATGTTAAGTTTATTTACGTTACAATTGGTGTCGGAAGTGAGATTTTGAAAATAAACAAGTGATCGTGGAGTGGATAGTCAGAAAAATAAATTGATAGACCTTTTTGTACCCAAAATAGAAAGTGGCCCGGTTTTCGCGAAGTGGACAATTGTGCTGGGAATATAAACTGATACACTGTTCGGGGAAACAGAAAATAGACAGTGGCCCGGTTTTGCGAAGTGGACAATTGTGCGGGGAATATAAACTGATACACTTCCGAAACAGACAATAGACTGGTGGCCCGTGGAAAAGAATTCGCGCGAATTTTAACAAACTGATAAACTTTTCGTGTGAAACAGACTGATACCTCGTCAAAGACAAAATGTGTTCAAGAAAAGTAGCCTATGGATTTGAAGGTAGCGGAATTGAAACAGGAATTGGAGGAAAGGAACTGGAAACAACGGTTAAAAGCAAGTACTCCAGGAAAGACTTGCAGAAGGACTTATACAAGAAGGTGAGGACCAAACATTTTATTCGAAGTTCCCGAGGTGATTTGAGTCCGATAATAGAACTCTTGAAAGAAGAGCTGCAACAAAATTCGAGGACTTTGGAAGAAAATTCAAGAAGCTTGGAAGAAAATGCTAGAAATCTGGAAGAGAAGCTTGAAGAAAATTCTAGAAATCTGGAAGAGAAGCTTCAAGAAAATTCTATAAATCTGAAGAGAAGCTTTAGAAATCTGGAAGAGAAGCTTCGAGAAATGCAAGAAGCCTGGAAGAGAAGTTCCTGGAAAACACAGAAGGCCTAAAAAAGAATTGTGGTGTGGCTAATTTTCTAGAAGAAAGAATGGGAACCGTTGAGACAGAGATAGATAAAATTAGGGAGCAAATGAACACGGAGGTAGATAAAATGAAGGAAACGATCAGTAAGCTGGAAAACGAATTAATAGTGCCTCCACAGAGATGGTTAACGAAAATGCAATGCTGACTTGAGTTTGAACTTGGATAAAGTTCATGAGGGTATAAAAGATGTCAAGGTCATTTCTGAAATAGGAAGCTTTCCATGAAGCCTCAATTCGACGGAAAACTCCATGGGAAAATTACCGCCGACAGTTTGAAGCAGCGGCCAAAGCAAATGGATGGAATGCAGGGAAAGAGCTGTAGCACTAACACTTGCATTACGTGGAGAAGCGACAATATTCTACAAACTCTACCGCCAAGAACAGGAGGACTATGATCAGCTGATTAAACATCTAGAATTACGATATGGCCAGGCCCATTTGGAACACGATACCACTCCCAACTGAAAAATCGCTGCCAGAAATCGGGCGAATCCTACAAGAATTCGAAGCTGACATTGCACGCTTGGTTCGCCTCGCATATCCAGCCACACCGAAAATGTAATGGAGCGATTAGCGGTTCAGGCATTCTTGGATGGACTCCGCGACCAAGAAACCAGACAAGCGCTGACACTAGCTCGCCCAACACATCTCGTAGACGACTGGCACGCGCTTTGGAATTTGAGGCAGCAAAGCAATCCTGCAAAACCAAAGTAAAGTTCGAAGTATTGAAGAAGACTCACAGGAGCATGCTGACTTGGAAGCTGCCATAAGAAAAGTGATGAAGGAAGTTTTGCCTGAGAAAAGACAGATAAGATGCTGAATTGAGAAAATTGACATGTGCGTAGCAAATGTCCAACATTCGAAAACACGAACCCGATGCAGGAAAACCAAAGAAGGTCGACGAGAAGGCAATCGTCGGCCTGTGTCCAGCAAGCCCCGGTTAACAACGCATATGTCGCTATCCTGAAACGACAGAACAGAGGTGTTTTCGAGACGGTCTCATCAATAACGAGCCTTGCACCATGCTGCTAGATACAGGTGCGACTAGGACAATTCTCGGACCTTCCTTTGCCAGAACACCGAACGAATTGAACCGACAACTTGAAGCTACGCACAGCAACAGGGGAGCCAGCTACTGTATATGGCGAGCTACCGATTGAAATAATTTTGGGCAGCACTAAAGTGAAACATCAGGCACTTGTAGCGACATCAAGACGATGCAATCATCGGAATGGACATCATGAATTCCAGAGGGTTTGAATTGATTTCAAAGACGCGCCCTACGGTCAACGGAGAAGAGCTGGTACTTCATGGGAGAAGTGAAGAGTTGATCCGCGTGCTGTTGGCTGAAGATGTAAGCGATCCTGAGAGGGCTGAAACCATCCGGGAGGCTCGCCTGACGGGAGTGCGAGCAGTGGAGACGGATGATGTTCGAGCCCAAACTTCATGATGAGAAAATTGACGAGGGATTGCCCTAGGGAAAACCCTGTTACGCGCTGAAAAATTTGTACCGGTAAGGGTCATGAATGTCAATTACTTTCCAGTGACCTTAAAGAAAGGAACAATTTTAGGGCACTGCTCGCCAGTTTCATCTGTGATCCGGGCGATCGAGGTACGATTAGCCAACCCAACAACTTGCCCACAGAACTAGAAAAATTAGTTGCCATCTCTTCCAAAGACATAAAACCAGCTCAACAGCCCAAACTAAGAGATTTAGTCAAAAGTACCAAGACATCTTCGAACCGACAAGGAAAAGGGGTCGAACAATGTGGTCCAGCACAAGATTGATACTGGGGTGCCCGACCGATCCGCAATCAGCAAGAAGACTTCCTCTGCCAAGAAGGAAGAGGCTGACAAAATAGTCAGCATATGGGAAAGAAGGAGTTATCGAACCATCTGACAGTCCCTGGTCCCTTCCAGTCGCACTGGTGAAGAAAAAGGATGGATCGACACGCTTTGTGGGAGACTATCGCCAACTTAATAATGTCACGAAGAAGGACAGTTACCTCTCCCGAGAATAGATGACACCCTAGACACGTTGGCTGGTTCCACGATTTTCTGACCCTTGATCTGAAGAGTGGATACTGGCAAGTAGAACTGGCTCAGGAAGATCGAGAAAAGACTGCTTTACCATCGGCTCAGGATTGTGGCAGTTCACCGCTATGCCATTCGGCTCTGTAATGCTCCCGCCACATTCGAAAGATTGATGGAAACAGTACTGAAGGGACTCTCATGGAACACGGTCTAGTGTATCTCGACGACATAATTGTGGTCGGCAGATCGCTTGAGGACCACGGAAAACTTGGAGGAAGTATTCCTGCGACTGAGGAACTCCGGATTGAAGCTGAGCCCTAAGAAATGCCATCTGTTCCAAAAGAAGTACGATACTCGGCCACGTTGTCTCTGGGGAAGGAGTAGCAGTGGATACCAGAAGATCAAAGCTGTTAAGGATTGGCCCATCCCAAAAGACATTCACCAACTTCGAAGTTTCCTTGGTTTATGCACATACTATCGCCGATATGTGCTGGATTCGCCAACATCGCTAAACCACTGACCAAGCTCACGGAAGGCCAAACAAAGTTCCAGTGGTCCGAAGAATGTCAAGACTCATTCAGGAAGCTGAAAGGAGCTTTGATCAACGCACCTATACTGAGCTATCCCCTACCCAAAGGGAAATTCATTTTGATACGGACGCCAGCAACGTGGGACTTGGGGCTGTCCTATCTCAGATCCAGGAGGGACAGGAGAAGGTCATTGGTTATTTCAGCAAGACGCTTAGCAAACCAGAGCGCAATTACTGTGTCACCAGGCGAGAGCTGTTAGCTGTTGTAAAGGGAGGGAACACTTCTACAAGTACGGTATGGAAGAAGATTCCTGTTGAGAACTGACCATGCAGCTCTCAAATGGCTCTTACAGTTCAAAAATCCTGAGGGTCAAGTAGCACGCTGGATCGAGAACTCCAAGAATTCGATTTCGAGATCGAACATCGAGCCGGAACTAGCCATAAGAATGCAGATGCCTTGTCGCGAAGACCATGTCCAGATGATTGCTCACATTGCCGACGAGCAGAAGAGAAAGAAGCAACACTTTGTAGAACCGCGGCAATGGATGACAACTGGAATGACAGCAAGATCCAGAAAGACCAAGAGAGAGACCCCGCCTTGGCTTAGTCGCCAGCTGGAAGAAGGGCAATCAAGACCATCATGGCAGGAGTCGCAGGTTACTCGCCGGCTGTTAAGTCCTATTGGGCACAATGGAACTCTCTTATTCTGGACAATGGGATCCTGAAACGTGTGTTGGAGGCCGATATTGGTGGGGAAGACAGACGCCAAATAATTGTTCCCAGGAACAGAAGAGAGGAAGTGCTGCGGAAATCCATGATGGAGTCGCCGGAGGACATCTGGGAGTGACGAAGACCCTGCAGAAAGTGAGGCAACGGTTTTACTGGGCCAATTGTCAAGCTGACGTCCAGGACTGGTGCAGAAAGTGCGCTGTATGCGCTGCTAGCAACGGACCTCGAATACGACCCAAGGCCCCGATGCGTCAGTACAACGTAGGCAGCCCGTTCGAGAGAATCGCCATTGACATCGCCGGCCCGTTTCCCGTATCCGACCACGGGAATAAATACATCCTTGTGGCAATGGACTACTTCAGTAAGTGGGCGGAAGCCTATGCCCTGCCCAACCAGGAAGCCATCACCGTCGCCGACGTCTTGGTGAAAGAATGGATATGTCGATTCGGTATTCCAATGGAGCTGCACTCGGATCAAGGCAGAAATTTCGAATCCAACCTTTTCCAAGAAATATGTCTACTGCTGAACATCCGCAAGACAAGAACCACGGCCCTACATCCGCAGTCCGATGGAATGGTGGAACGGATGAACAGGACGATCAACCGCCACTTGTCCAAGGTTGTCTCTGACCATCAAAGAGACTGGGACCAGTATCTTCATTTGTTCCTGATGGCCTATCGATCCGCAGTACACGAGTCAAGTCAACTCCTGCTAGTATTATAATGGGCCGAGAACTGCTACTGCCTTGTGACCTGAAGTTTGGGATACCGCCAGGACAAGATACTGCGGAGAGGACTACGCCAGCAAACTTCGGCAGAGAATGGACGACATCCACGAACGAGTCCGGTTGAACATTCAGAGTGCCAGCGATAAAATGAAGAAGACCTATGACATCAAGGCCGACGCTGGAGGATTTAAGGTTGATGACCTGGTTTGGCTGTACAACCCCAAACGTCGTCGTGGACTATCACCAAAGTTGCGGAACTCGTGGGAAGGCCCGTATAAAATCGTGAAAAAGATAAACGACCTTGTGTACCGAATCCATAAGCCACCCCGAGGAAAACCAAGGGTCGTCCATTTCAACAGGTTGACCCCTTACGCTGGAAACCATGACCAAGTTCGCACCCTCAAGCCACCGGAGGATGATATGACGTTCGAGAAGTTTATGTCCTTGTATTCAAACGGGCAGAAAGTTCTACATGGGGTTACTAGAGAGGAGTCACGAGACCTTTTCGAGGTGCCTGCTGACTACGCACTAGCGCCTGTGTGGCAGAAGATCTTCGAATGTCCAGGGGCATCGCCGTAGTGTTCTCCAAGAAATTTGGTCAACTCCAAACACTCGCGGAGCAGAATCCAGAAGTTGGTGGGGTGCTACAGTTGAAGAAAGGCCAGAGAAACATCTACTACCTAGTTACCAAGAGGCATTCCCAAGATAAACCGTCCTATGAAGATGTCTGGAAGAGTCTCACCAAACTAAGAGATACTATGGTGGACAAGAATCTGGCGGATCTAGCAATTCCAAAACTATCCTGTGGTATTGATGGGTTGGACTGGAGAGTCATAAGAAGTATGCTGGAGGCGATATTCAGATCCAGCGGCGTCAGGATTTTGGTTTGCTGTAACCCTCTTCCACGACCGATCATGAAGACCGTGGAGTGTTACTTCCATCGAACTTCACGGTGCAGATATGGGGAGTCATGCAGATATCGTCACACTCCAAGGATGAAATTTCGGGACGAAATGTCTTTAAGAAGGGGGCAATGTAACGAACCTAGGCCGGACCTGTCGCCTCACACGTTGCCATCGACAGCGATGAGATCATCCCCGGAGATATTCGAGAACCATCCAGTCACGATGCGGCAGATAACAACGGTCGATATTGGAAATAACTGGAACATGCTGGGCACCAACCACCAGAATTGGAAACATCGAGAATGCTGTATCGGAGATAAATAGACAGCCCTCAAGAGGGAGAAAACAGTCTGAACGAGCCCATACGATCGAGCTATTCAGTGGCGTAGTAATATAAATTTAGTTGTAGATTAAGTGTTAAATAAATTAGTTAAACCAAGTTAAGTTTATTTACGTTACAATATTTTTTCAATTTTTTTTTATATAATTACAATAACATTCTCTTGCTGCTTACAAAGTATCCTTAGCTTATTATAAACTCAACATAATCACCTAATAATTGACTAGATTTGTATCTTTTGTGAGCCATTGTCTTATCAATCACATATTCTCTGAGATCATTATTAAACCATATGGGACACCTGAAGCTAGTCTTAATGGATTACTTAGGAACAAACATTCCAAAGCACACAATATTATAAAACAATTAAAAACTAACATTTATCTCATTCCCCAGTAAATGATCCCCATTAAAAGTAAGCAGGTAATCACCAATAGCATTATTCACAGTCAACAAAAATATATATATATATATATATATATATATATATATATATATATATATATATATATATATATATATATATATATGTTATGTTATGTTATGCCAGTTATGAGTTTTAAAAGGAAAAAAAAACCCACAAAAAGAATAATTAATAAATAGTTATTAGTTGCAAGAGATTGTTTTTACATAATTTTGGAAGTTCTATTTATTTGTAAGCCTATGTATAATATGGATAGATAAAAATGTCAAAATACTATAACACAATCAATTTCATACACTGTCATAATGATTATAACCCATAATTGGTAAAAAGACAACAAAAAGTCAAGATTTACAAAATTTTCATGAATAAAAAGTGATCAACACATTTATAAATTTGAAACATACAGTATATGAAATTGTACCTAACTAAAAGTAGCCAATGGTAGAACAGCAAACTTCTTGATGAGATTAGCCAATCAGGGAATAGATGGTCATATGGAAAATTGGAAATTGTGAGAGAATAACAACGGGGTGGTGTCATAAGCAATTATTATTGAAATATGTAAATAGTAATAAGAATGGAAAAATAGTTGTATATATAAATTATATAAGATGAACCCAAACAGTGAAATGTGACAATTTGGTGCGCGAATTCAAAAATTCAAATGAAAAAAGAGGAAGGAAAATTCGTATCTAGGTGACAGAAAACAAAGCCAAAAGGAGATCGAAAATAAATTACAAGGGAATGCCACGCAACATTTTGAGAGAAGGAAAAAATGAAATAATTCCAACATTTGAGGAACAAAACTAATATTACCTTAATTATACAACATATCCAAGTGTCCAAAGCTGATTTCTGCATATGTATGGTTCCTGATATATGGTATTGGAGTTCCTGATAGAGCTTGGAGTGAGAAGGGAGTTTCAGGGCATATCTTGAACACCGACATTTCCAGCAGGTATAAAAACTTTAATAGTGCACATCCGGTCCATGAACAATATCACAAATAACGTATCTCACATCTGAAGAACTTTATTTCACTTTATTTTGCACCATAACAGAAAACTTCACTCTCAAGGAAAAAGTGAGGTTGTGTCTATCTAACCATGATTTGATTTTATGATTATCCGTGAATATTTGTAGATTCACATTAGTATAAGTTATTTCTCGTAGGCCAGGTAAAATTAAGTCTTCCTGAATAAAGGAAATAATTGCTTTTTGATACTTTGTTGTTTGTTTTCTACAATGATCAACAATCATAACAATGACCATTGAATAAACTGAAATTAGACAGCAGGGGTTAGTGGCTCTGTTGCTTGAATCGGCTATCTGAGATAAGAGGTGTACCAACTGTGCTAGCTGTGGTAAGAAAAATGATAACAATTGGCAGCAACGTGACGAGAGAACAGTGACGTAGCTAGCAATTATTATTACATTATTGCAATATTATACAGGGTGAAAATACTTATCTATATCATATCAATCTGGCTCACAAAGAATAGCGAAAACTATTAGCAATCTTCATTTTACAAAAACAATTTATATTTGAAAATTTATCATTACATAACAATATATATATATATATATATATATATATAGTTTCTTCAAATTTACAAGGGTGTAGATGTATTATCTATCGAAATATCAAAACTAAGAGCAGCAGGGTGAGAATCACAAGGTAGGAAAATGTCACATACACATTCAACAGTAATATTGAAATCATTAGTGAAAACTAAGTACAATAGCACCTGATTTGCGTTGGATATAAAATTGCCTTTATTAGTGGGGCGATAACCGCCCCTTCCACTGCGACCTTCTCAGATCTTTTGGGGCTCAATTAGAGTTCACCTTCGACCCCCGTGACGAAGTCGATGATGACGCTCGGTGATACCTTTTCCAGGTTTTTGGGCTCTAGCTGCCCGTAATCCATATGGTAGAATATTGTTCGTTTCAGATCCATCTACACAAGATGGGCTCTGGTGTTTCTTCATCATTTTGGCAAAAGCGACACTGCTATAATCCTCAGGTCTTTCCTAACAGGGCTGCTATTCTTCTTTTGAAGGGTTTGGTAAAAATGCCTTCGAGTGCACTTGTCCCACTGTTTCATACCAGTACTCTTTTATATTCTGAAGAAGGGCTCTGGTTATGAACTCCTTCATAGTGCTTTCTTTTGCCAGAAAGTTGGCGTTCTCATTTCCTTTGTGTCCAGGGACCCATAGCAAAATTGTTCGGTTGTCCTTGCCTACGGGTCTTCACGCAGCTCCATACTAATCTGGATTCCATCCGTCTTGATGCCAGAGCTTTCAGTGCGGCTTGGCTGTCCGACATGATTTTGATTGATTGATTTTTACTGTTGTTCAGTATTTCTTGGAGTCAGAGTTCGATTGAATGCACTTCTGGCGTACTGTCCCAGGTTTACGCCAAGGTTAAATTCTGGCTGTACTCCATTTACTCCGGTCCCAACTTCGTCTTCTATTCTGGAGCCATCTGTGTACCATTCTTTTTCCAGTTCTCGTTCTTTTGTCTCCCATTCGTCTCTGCCAGGGAGGAGAATCTCCTAAGGTATATCAAAGTTGTACAGGGGTACCATTGTGACTGATGGCACTGATAGAATCGGATGAGATTTTATTTCATTCTTGTGACAAATTCCTCCCATATTACTCGTTCATCTCGACAGGTTTCTGTATACACTTACTTTCGACTCCTTCTCTAAGTAAATGGGCAACGGAGTGATGTTGAGGAGGACTTCCATTTCTGCTGTCATTGCCCCTGTTATGATCAGACACGCTTGCCTCTGGAGTTTGTTCTCGTGCATTCTTCTGTGCCGCTTTGCTCCTCCAGACAACTAATATTTAAAGGTAAAGGATCTAGAAATGAAGTTAGTAGCTACAGAAACGTTTGTCTGCAACCTCAGTTCGCAAAAATATTTGAAAGCAGTTACAATGCTCGGCTAAACAAGTTCATGGAACAACACTATCTCATTCCAAACTTTCGATACAGTTGATCACAACTTACTTTTGGAGAAGCTTTATCGTTTGGGCATTCGAGGGGTAGGTAACAACTGGATTTCTTTTTACTTACAGGACAGGTTACAAATAGTGGTCATACAATCAGCCAAGTCTAATCCAGCGAAGGTAACAAGTGGTGTACCCCAAGGATCTATTCTGGGTTCTTTACTCTTTGTGGCTTTTATAAGCGATGGTGTATATTCATATACTTCCCCAGACAAAATGATCATTTATGCGGATGATACAAATCACCTGGTAGCTGGAAGGACTTTAGTATCCTCAGTAGAAACTTCAAATATATGTGTAAATGAATTCTATCAATTGTGTAGAAATAACGGATTATCAGTTAATATCAGTAAAACCATTTTCATGTTGTTCCAACAAAAATTTTTTAGTATTGATCACAGTCTACTGGTAAGGATGAATCACAAGTCCATAGAGCAAGTCAATCACATTAAGTTCGTTGGTATTGATATAGATCAGAAACTTACCTGGGAAAAACATACTGATAACTTAGTATCAAAACTAAGCAGTATATGTTTTATCATTAGACAGCTACGAAGGACTGTCTCTCTAGAAATTCTCAAGCTTGCATATTATGGGCTCGTGAATTCATCACTAAGTTACGGTTTAATTGTGTGGGGAAATTCTGCACACATACAGAAAGTATTTTTTTATGCAACAAGGTGCCTGGTGGGAGCACAACACAGAGAAAGCTGTAAGGATATATTTATTAGATTAGGTATTCTAACTCTTCCTTGCTTGTACATGTATCTTATTACTATGGATATAAAAAAAAGAACTTCAATTATCAAAGGGAAATATGATACATGACCACGTGACCCGTAATGCTAATCACATTCGTCTACCATTCTACCGTTTAAAAATTGGGCAAAATTTATATAATTATCAAGGTATCAACTGTTTTAATCACACCTTGACTCTATTCGGTGAAATTGAAAGCTTCAAAATCTACGAGTCAAAATTATTTGATCACCTATGTACCAATGCTTTTTATTCTATGGATGAATTCCTAACTTCTCAATCATAAGTCTTATTTTTTTTACAAGTGTAAGTCTTGTTTGGGAACACCAACAAATGGTTGTTTTTTATTAGCAGTTATTACTGTAATTTTTTTATGTATATATGTGTGTTGAACTGACTAGTCTGATAAGTTTTATATTTACACATTTATAAAGCTTTAATGATGAATAAATTATCTATCTATCTAACTGCTCCGTAGGTGACCATAGGTCTTACCACTGTGAGGTAAATCAAGTACATTTGTTTGGGTTGATTAAGTCTACAGAACATTGTTGCAAGTAAAATTTCACTTACAGAGTTGGCAACAAGCGGTGGATTCTCATAATCCCGAAAGGTTATATTGGGTTGATTATAGCACCAAGGATGTAGATTGCATTATGTAACTTTTTATTATCTCCCATATTTCTAAGGTTATAAAATGACAAACTATTGAAGATTTCGGGCGATGTCTACCAACAAATGAAATTTTTGAAGGGGACCTTAAAAATTTTCATTTTCAGGCAAAATATGACCAGAAGCAGGAGGAAAACAAAGAGACAATATTACCATACACTCACCAATCTTGGCGAGAGAGGAATAACCTATTGAATCCATTGAACAATGGCATATCCAATGGGAAATCTAGTGCATATCTCAATGGTTCAGCCACAAGCAACTCATATAACGATAAGTTGAACTTCACTCCTTTAAAGAATAAAGGAAATCTTTTATTCATTTGAAAGTATACTGTTCTAATCGTTTAGACAATATTTTCAGTTTTTTTTTTAGAAAAACTAGTGACTGAATCAATAACAGTTCACTTGTGTCAAACAGAAAAACATCAGTTAGTTGTGTAACAAGTTCAGAAATAGTATTTTTTGCATGCCAATAAGATTTTTTCCAAAGTTATGTGATAATGCAATCCTACTCATATCTGTTTAATATTTGTGCCTGTTTGATAATGAGATTTAACGAGAGCTTCAGATGGCGCCCACATCATTTCTGATTGAAATTTAGTAAATACATACCAAATAGGCTGTATTTCTTTTTTTGATGCCATATACAGGGGGAGTCAGAAGTACTTTGACAAACTTCAGGAGATGATTCCTCACAGTATTCTAATATGAATTGTCCAAATAAATATATGTCCGGAAACGCTTCGTTTCCAAGATACAAGGTGTTGAAGTTTTATTTTCGTTTTTTTTTAAATAACTTTCGAAATACTGACCTTAATTAAACGAAAATTGGTATTGAGAGGTTTTTTGAGGTGTCGAATTCGAACCTGATGTTATTATTGCTCTTACTCGTAGGGGGCGCCACCTATATGTCTTTTTGTTTTTTGAAGATTCATAACTTTTTTGAGCGTACTTCTAGCACATTTTTTAGTAAAAAAATCGATTCCTCTGTCATATCTACGTAAAAAAGCTCCCCTTGTTACAAGTCGCTATAAGCAACCGTTTTCTAGATATTTGGACTTGAAAATTTCAAGTCGATTAATTGATAATCGATGCTTGTTGAAGTTATTACCATTATTTTGCATTTTTCACAAGAATGCTTAGGAAATAAATTTGACGTTTGAGTAAGTAGTTTTGGTAATTACATATTATGTGACAGTTAAACGTTTTGTTTTTTTGTTGAAGTTTCTGTAAGTTTTAAAACACTAATTTTGAAAAAATGGATTATTTAAACAATAATGCTCATTTAGCCGATATGCATTTCGTTTATGGCCTTGCGGATGGCAATGCGCGCGAAGTAAGACAATTTCCTAATCGAGTACTGCCTTCAGCTCCAACATTTACCAGTCTCCACCGTCGTTTGGCAGAAACAGGCAGCTTTAAGAGGGCAGCTGATATTATTGGAAGACCACGAGAGTCCAAACCCCAGAATTGGTAGAAGTTGTTTTGAACGCTCTCGAGGAGAATCCAGAAACAAGTACAAGAATAATTGCTGAAGCTCTCAATTCCACTCAGTCGACAGTTGGGAGAATTATCCATGATCAACAATTTTATCCATACCATATTCAAAGGGTACAAGCTCTTTTGCCACGAGACTTTCCCCAACGTATAACTATGTGTCAGTGGTTTTTGAGAAAATTGGCTGGAAATCCTCAATTTTTAAGATATGTACTCTTCACGGACGAGGCAAACTTCTCCCGAAATGCTATCACAAACTTTCATAACAACCACGTTTGGGCTCTGATAATGTCTTTCACTAACTGCGTGCGGATTTTCCAGAGCCCAAACATGGTTGTTATGAAAGTTGTAATACATTGAGAATTTGCTTGTCCGAAATATATATCTCAAAATTGAGGATTCCACCATTTCTCAAAACCACTGACCATACTTGGGGAAAGTCTCGAAAAGAGCTTGTACCTGAATATGTATGATAAAATAATTGATCGTGGATGATTCTCCAAACTGTAGACTGAGTAGAATTGAGAGCTTTAGCAATTATTCTTGTACTCGCTTCTGGATTCTCCTCGAGAGCGTTCAAAACAGCTTCTTCCAATACTGGAGTTCGGACTGCTCATGGTCTTCCAATAATATAGGCCATAAACAAAATGCATATCGGCTAAATGAGGAATCACCTCCTGAAGTTTGTCAAAGTACTTCTGACTCACCCTGTATGTATCTGTTAAGGATTTTTTTCAGTATAATTTATTTTCATCATTTGAAGAATATTGCTACGAATCTGGGGTACATGACTATTAAAATGCAGAACCAACTATCGTTCGTTTATTACACCTCACTAAAGACAATACAATAATGTACTCTGACACGCTAAGTTAACAAGCGGTGGCTTTTTCGCGAATGACCTTAACCTTTCTGTAACGTCGTAAACGGTCGATCACGTTTCCTGCTTGGGGTTTTCCATTGATTCAGACACAAACCGGCAGTGGCATCTGTATTCGTGAAAATATATTTGGAAAGTGTACTTACATTGTGATCAATATTTAGATCTACAGTTCTAGACTGTCCATATAAGATTTAAAAGAAACATTCAATGAATAGCTTCTTTATACACTATTTTAAAAACTGTTTATTCATTATTGATGAATACAATTGAAATATCAAAACTAATAAACAAAACATCTTTAATTCAAAATTTTTATTTTATCATTCATTTTACATTGGCCTGATTCTGCGACTAGGCTTAATACCAACACCGGTGAGCACGCTTCCCCCATCCGGAAATTTTGCCGAATTCTGCGGTGTTTCCAACCAGAGATAGGTTCTTTAACCAGCTCAACATCTATGAACTCGGGATCACCATCTTAATGTCCCCTCCGAAGGACAGCATGAATCTCGTGCTCATTGATATATCGCCTACAGCTACGAATATGCTACTATGCTGCAGTTGTATGGGGCTTAATAACGCGAACGTTCCTTGGCAGGCAGTGGTCACCCATTCAAGTACTAATAATTTCTTTGACATTCGTAGCTTTCTTTTTGAGAGTTAAGAGTGGACAAGTGCTAGACAACCTAATCAAATGCAAATTATATTCACTGACATTATTTTCTTGAAAAATAACATCGAAAGGGGCCTGTACGATATTTTAAACTTTTACAGTGAATACTTATCTGGGTTCATTGTAATGTGCAACTAGGAAGTTTTAAAAATAATTTGATTTCACAAGAAATGTATATGCCTTTTTAATTCTCAAAAAGACAGCTGCGAATAAGTGTGAACTCAAACATTGAAGGACGAGACTGTCTACAACAAATGTTTTGAGAGTTTTTGGAATCAGCAGACGAATCAGTGATAACAATAGATATTTTAGGCAGGTATCAATTTACCATGGAGGTGTCTAGATTAATGGTCATAAATAAATCAAGTCGAGATTGATTTCAATAGTTATTAATTTGGTACTAGACAGGTTAAAAATATTCTAATTGGTAGATTTAAAAATTGTTGTTTTTCATAAGCTTCAATGAGGTGCCCTCACTAGCAAATTTTATAGATACCCAAACAATGATTATATGATTGGACGTTGCCATTGACAAAATGTGACCAAAGTTTGTTGGCCAAAATTGAATTTTTTTCAATAAATCATTTTTGGCATAAGCTCAGAAAAAATACACTTTTTGTCCAATCCTAGATACAGTATTTGAAGTATGTTTTGTTTAGATACCTATATGTCAATGTTTGAGAACTATTTTAGAATTTGGGAAATGGCAAGAATTACTTCAAGGAATGTAGGGAAATATTTGAATTAGGATTCATAAATTTTACAATCTGTACTTTTTAATAAATATGAACTGAGTCTAGCTAATCATATTGACCATCTTATCTCAAAAATATGTTACTAATCTTTAAACAAATACTATAGTTCAATGAGGTAGGTGTACAATTACTGTCTCTAAGATCAAGCAAATTAAATAATTCGTTCTTAGCACACTTCAACTTTTGTCCATTTACATTCCTAAAATGTCAAGTTCAATTTCAACAATTAATAAATTTTTCATTGTGTTATAAAACTTCTTAAAAATTTACCAAATAGTTTGTAAAAATATTGCAACCATGATTCAAAATTGATTCAATACATATTGTCCTAAATTGATTTTTATACCTTTTTAACCGACGAAACCAAAAAGGAGGAGGTTCTCTAGTCAATGCATATATTTTTTTTTAATTTTTTTTTATGTATGATCACGCATAACTTTTTACTGAGACGTTCGATTCCGATCATTCTTTTTTCAGTGGATAGGGTGTACTTCGAAGTTGGTCCCATTTGAATTAAAAGATGAAATCCACCCCTAAGGGTAGCAAAATGAAGGATATTATCACTCACCCTCTGAATTCTGGTCCGTTAACCGATTCTATCAGGCATAACTTTGTACTGGGTTCTTCGATTTGGATTATTCTTTTTTTATTAGGTAGGGTATACCTCATAGTTGATCATATTTGGATTTCGAATGAAATTATCCACCCTTACGGGTAGAAAAATAGGGGATAATTGATTTTTCACTTGTGAACATTGGCACACATATGTAGTTGACAATGACAGATCGCTACTGTCATTATTTTTGTTCCACATCCGTCACAATCATTATATTCTATGAGAGGATGGAATGATATACAAAGTAATGAAATAAACTAACCAGAATAACAAAAATTATTCATATTACAACGAATAGTAAAAGTAGATAATCATATTATATAACTGGTAATAGTTGAAGTAAGGTGGGTAAGTAAGTATTTTGGAAGTAATCGAAAAACAAGTAGGTAGTAATTAGTAGATTTCAGCCTCAAAAAATTTAAAAAATTAAACCGACGAAATACGGAACTAAAAAGTAAAAAATAAAATAAACCTTAGTCTCAATAACTAAGTTCCTAAACTAATGTAAGTAACTAATTTTGAGTCGGCGAACAATCAAAGAAGATCATTAAATGACTTCAAAAAAATTATCAGAATGTCACCGCGCATTTTACGCCTTACCTAATTCATTTGCTTGTTTGTTTGGCGCCGACTCAAAATTAGTTACTTACATTAATTCAGGAGCTTACTTATTGAGACTAAGAAGGTTTATTTTATTTTTTACCTTTCAGTTCTGTATTTCGTCGGTTTAATTTTTTGTTAAAAAGTTTTTATCATTTTTCTTTCTGATTTTATTGCCGATTTTATTTCACTATGTAACTTTTCACTGTTATTGTATAAGTTATGTTTTCCTAATATAAATATTTATTTTTCTTCAGAAGTAGATTATCTTTTAGTTCTTTTTTTTAATTATATATTGAATAATAACACCATCAAATTTCAGATGGAAAAAAATACTATTGCCTATAGACTGCTGTCATGTCTGACTACTGTCTAGTGACTACTGTCAATTTACCCCTTCAGATAAATAAATTCATTTGCTTACCTTTTTATGCAAAAATGTCATGATAGTATTTTCAAAGGTTTTTTAATTTTTGTACAATTGTATATTGTAGGAGTAGAAGCTGTAGTGATGATTAATAGACAATGATAAAAACTGAATAGAACTTCTGATGAGTGAATAGAATCCAGAAAGTATAATAAATGAAACAAGAAATCCACAAAGCAAACAATCGAAGGATATAAGTCACAATGTAAACAAAGCGAAATCAAGAAAATCAGTTTGCCCTTTTTCATACGTGTGCCCAAAAATAAATTTGGACTTTTGAATTAAGGCACATGACATAAAATTTTTTACATCGACAACTAACGAGTTTCTTAAATTCCATTGGTAATTGGATGACAGTAAATGGAATGGATTGTAATACTCCCAACAGTTTTTCACGTAAAACAATGACTACCAAATATGAAGGACAAACAAAATCGCGTCTTCGATCAAAAATATATTTTTTTCTTGGCATATGCACGTTCATTTGTTTTGGCATCACGTAGGCTATTATCGAGGGTAATATCATAAGTGCTAGGGATTTTATCGCTTATAAATTTTTCAACTTTTCAAGAAAGCATTTTGCCTGGAAATTTTACTAATTAAACCACGAAATTTTACTGTTTAAACCACGAAAGTTAAATTTTCTAGAGACAAATTGCATCAGCGGAAATTAAAAAAAAATGCGATAAAATCCTCTAGCACCGACGATATTTGATGAGAATATTTCCCGAATCATATTTAAAACTGAATAAAACTACCAGAATTCATATTATATTCGAATTTTCAACGAGGAAAGTTACAACAATTTTTCTTGATCCAAAATCGAAGAAGTCGTTTTACAGATTCATTCTTTACTTTAACACATCTGCTGGTTAATTGATATTTTCCCTCCTTTTATTTTACATTCGTTTGTCTTTGCTAACATTTTTAGCACCATAATCTTTTTCCATGAAGAGTTTGTATAATTTTATACCAAATTAATATTGTTTAACCACAGTTTCATCAATATAAATACTCTTTCAAGATGGAACAATAGTTTCAAAATCTCCTAGGATTTTCTATACCAGTGGGGCGATTCTCCTTCATTATTTGTGATTTTTTACTTACTGAAGTGCATCATCAATACTATGAAAGAACTCATAGTATACTTGTTTGATTCGGTTATCATCACTATCAAAATTGAATGTTTTCAAACTGTTGTACTGGACCCTCTTTTTCATCGGAGCATTAAGGAAGTTTTTGATAAGTCTGATCCTGAAACAGGTTCCTCATACCGCGTGACATCTAGCTATGCCTCATTTACTCTTTTTTCAAAAAGATACCCAACTTACCTATAGTGAATACGGCCTGATGAATCGAATCCTACCTCATCATCAAATAATCTCAAGCGCACGGTTCTAGTACTTTTTGAGGTATTCCCTTGTGATTTCATTGTTTGCAAGAAATATAAAAAATGCCGATTTGTTTTATATTAGGTACTTTAGTTATTATATATTTGGGATTATTCCTTCGAAGCAAGTATTTATTTTTGTTATTATATATTTGGGATTATTTTTTCATTGCACGTGTTCTTAACTATTATCCAATAAGTATTAATATTCAAGTAAACTAACCCCATAGACATCCCACTAAAAATTTGTAGCCCAATTTCCAATGAAAATCTGTTTTCGCCTCTCATAGAAAAATTTCTGATGTTTTTTGACAACTGCCATAATTATTTCTTTAGGTTATGAACTAACTTATGTCTCTATCAATCTAAAATATGGTTACACTGATCAGCATAAGTTTTGTCCTCGTTGTTTTTAAATATTCACAATTACCAAATTTGTAATACAGGTAGTTTATGTTGGTTGGTTATTGCCATACTTATTTATCAACGTTATTGATTAACTATTACCATATTGTTATACTATGGTGATAACTAGTCACTAGGCATATTTTCATGTATGCCCCAGTTTTAATGGTTTCGGGATTTTAATTCATGTCTATGGTTTTAGAGATACATTCGACAATGTTTTTATTTTTTCAATTCTTTGATAACATGTAGTTACAAATTATTATATTCTAGTCTAACTGCCTAGTTCACCAATACTGTGTCCAACTTTTGAAGTTGGGAACTTAGTTAAGCAAGATAATATGTTCAATTCGATAATGAATTATATATTATACAATTTTTGTTATGAAAATGTCAGTTTTTTTACTGAACAAAATGTTAATAGAAATAAGTTTATAATGTCTATTGCTTTCCATTTCTCCAGTTTATTTCCCTTGGAAGGAAAAATATAACAAATATGTTTCAAGGACAAATTACTAAATTTACCCTGATAAGTTACCGCTTTTGGTATTCGAGATTTAAAAATATAAGAAAATTTCAAGATACCGTTTGAAAATAATTTTCCTAAAATATTTCAACACAAAAATAATATTAGAAATTATCAATACAAAATATACTTTCTTTGATGAAATGTAAAGCAATATTCCGATACCTCCCCAAAAAACAGATGTTATTTATAATCTCTAGTTGACTTATACAATGTGATTCTTGGCTCATACCTACATTTTTCAAGATAAAAACAATAATTCATAAATAAGATCTCAGGAATACTTCCTATTTCATATATCTTTAAATGGGTATATTGGAATATTGACACTTTCAAATTCAGGAGATTTAATTATCCATTTTCGCAGATATAAAGCAATGTAAAAAAGAACATAAATAAGATATATTCATTTTTGTATTACAAACATTTCAATAACCATTGAAATCAAGTACCTTCTATATTTTACAAACCTAAGCCCACAAAATTTTTTCAGTTCAAAATCTCCTAAGTTTTGAACATTGAACACTATTTCAATTCAAGTCTTTTCAGAGTACTTTGGATGATACACCTGAAAATAAATATTGCTTTTGTTGTAATCTGTCATACCACCATTCAATTGACCTTATCTATATGAAAAAGTTTTCGCTGTTTCAGAACTGATTTTTGAATATTTTAGCCTTGTGAAAATGAATAACTAAATGTCTCGTCTGAAAAGAGTCTCTCCAACACCAAATATTTTGTGAATGTAAAATTTCAAATAATTATGTGTATAATGCTTTTTGAATTTTTTGGAGAATCAATAAAAAAAAGGTTTTGAATAAAAAAATTGAGTTTCCAAAAAAGTATCAGAAATACCTAGGTGATCGTTTGATAATGATCACCCTGTTTAATTTCTCCTAGGAATATGAGATAATTCTCCAAATAATTTCATAATTATAAGATTATAAATAACTTCAAATCTAAAGTGATATACAGGGTGTGTGTGTGTGTGTGTGTGTGTCTATTTTAATAAGAGTTGATAACTGCTTTATGTTCCATATAGAAAAAATTTTTTTTTTATTGAATTCCAGAGGTTCATGACGATAAAAAACAATAGGGTGATGTTATGTTTTTATGAGGTATGTCTTCTGTTCAAATTTTTCAAAGAAACACATCTTAATTTTGCACTGCACATATTTTCAATTACACTACACAATCTAACTTTCCATCACATTTTTTTTTATTTAACTGTATGTGAGAATAACCTATGGAAAATTTGGTAGTTGAGAATGGTCGCATGGTCAACTTATTCGGTAATGAACGAGTAATAATAATAATAATAATAAACAAATTTTATTTCAAAGAACATTACAATACACATACAATGTAAAATAATATTAACAGAAATAATGGTCAGAAGCCTTTGCAATTAATTTCAGTGTTTACCCATTCCAATTTAAATATTCTTCAGAACTATAGGGCTCTATCTCTATTAGTAAGTTGAATATTTCTTTCTTGAATGTTCTCAATTGTTTAGTATTTTTGATTTCAGCTGGTAATTTGTTAAACATTTTGAGGCAGTTGTAAAACGCACCTTTTTCACTCATAGTCAATCTATGTATAGGATAAGTGTAATTGAGGTTCCTTGTGCTATACATGATCTGTGGTTTGCAGTCATCAAACAAATGTGTGTTTTTGAAAAAGAAAATAAGACACTCCTGTATGTATATTCCAAAGGTAGTAAGGATTTTAAGGTTTCTGAATTTGCCTCTGCAGGACTCATTTATTTTTAGATTGATCATTAATCTCAAAATTCTTTTCTGTTGGATGAATACTCTACATAAATCTCTACTACCCCCAAAGAATATAATTCCATACCTCAAGAGTCCTTCAAAGTTTATGGTACACAGTTTTTGGGTAGAAAGATTGGTGTATTTTTTTAGGACTCTCATACTGTAACAAACCGTGTTGAGTTTTTTGCAGATACTGTCTATGTGTATCTCCCAGGTCATTGTTTCGTCTATGTACAATCCCAGAAACTTTGTAACAGAAGATATGTTAAAGTTGATATCATTCAAGATGATGTCATTTGGTGTATATCCCATCTGGCTGGTTTTAAAAAGAACAAGACTGGTTTTTTCATTATTGCAAATTTGCTTATTTGTTCTAAACCAATGGTTAGCATTATTTAAAGTGTGTTGGGATGTTTCTATCAAGTCAGGCCATGTTGATGCATGCACAAGTATATTGGTATCATCCGCATAGTTCGTAATTGACAGTTAGCTTGAATGATAGTTGTTATATCATTTAGATAAATAATAAATAATAAAGGTCCTGTTATGTTCCTTGAGGCACCTGTTTTGAACTAGACTGATTTCGAGTTACTCGTAATCCGTCTTTAGAAATCACAACTTTTGTTTTCTGTTGCTTAGGTATGACCTAAACCATTTTAGAGCAGGTCCCCTTACTCCATATTTATCTAGTTTATACAGCATTATGTCGTGGTTGAGGCAATCGTATGCCTTTGATAAGTCCAAAAACATACCCAATATCAAATTGTTATTTTCAAGTTCTTTCAAAATGTTATTTATCAACTGGAAGACTGCAGTCTGGGTAGATCTACCCTTCTGGTACCCATGCTGGATGTCATTAAATACATTGCATTTTGTTAAAAATTTGTGAGTCTATTGCACATAGCTGTTTCAAATATTTTAGAAAAGGAAGAAAGTATACTTATTGGTCTATAATTTTCTATTAGGGCTTTATCTCCTTTTTTATGGATTGGTTTGATTAAGGCTAGTTTTAAAGCTTCCGAATATTCCAAATTTAAATGAATTATTGATAATATGAACTAAAGGGGTACTAATATGATAGATACATTTTTTTATAACAATGATAGGTACCTCATCATCGCCGCTGCTTAATTTATTTTTGAAACATCCAACTATTTCCCTAACTTCTCGTTCATCCACTGGCGTAACAAACATAGATTTATCGTACATGGGGATAAAACCTTGGGGGTAATAATAAGCAGTATATTCTTTAGTTGTAGTAGTGACACACTCACCTGCTATCCCCAAAGTCATATTATACTATTTTGAATGGTATTATTAATGTTATTGTTTTATTTATAAATGGGAATAAATTTCAATAGGCCCAGGAGTTTTAAAATAAAATGAAAGTTTAGTCCAAGTTTTATAATTACAAATTTTATTTATTGTATTATGCTTGTTAAGATATGTATGTTACATTTCCACATGTATATATGTAAATATGAAGTAGTGAAAATGCAATATTTCATTGTCTAAATTTATATTTATGGAATATAATGTAAATATGAAGGTATATCAACTGAAAAATAAATATTTTTTATAAAATCTGGAATATTTCATTTAAATTTTTTATTGTATTCTGGCTGGTGAAAATGATTTCTTAGAAACGTTGTCCATTAGGTCCTGAAAAAAAAGGAAAAATCAGCATTACAAATTGGTGACTTTCAAAACAATAGGGTGTCGAACATATTAATTTCCTTGTCTACAACTTTGTGAATTTTCAGCAACCTTGTTTATTTGAATGGTTGATATAAATATGGAATCGAAAGGAAGTAGTACAGATTATAATTAGTAGTAAGAGACCTCTTGTATTGAAATAAATTTTTATTTAAAATAAATAATAGGTAACAAAAACTGAAAAACACGCTTTTTATAAAAAACCGAACTAAAAAATAAATAATAGTTTAAAAAAACTAAAAACACGCTTTTATAGAAAACCAAACTAAAAAAATAGAAAATGAATTTTAATAAATTTGAATTAAGAATACTGTAAATTTTTTTAATAAATATAAATTAATGTAAATAAGAATTTTTTTTATTTTATTTAAAAAAAAGCGTGGGGTGCTTATTGAGATTAAGATTAAGCACCCCACGCTTTTTTTTAAATAAAATATTTTTTTTCTTATTTACATTATTATTAATTTATATTTATTGAATTTTTTTACACTATTCTCAATTCAAATTTATTTTCAATTTTTTTGTTTGGTTTTCTATAAAAGCGTGTTTTTTAGTTTTTTTAAACTATTATTTATTTATTTTTTAGTTCGGTCATTTATGAAAAGCGTGTTTTTTAGTTTTTTTAAACTATTATTTATTTTCTACTTTTTAGTTTGGTTTATTTATAAAAGCGAGTTTTTTTAATTTTTTTAAACTATTATTTGTTCTGATCTACTGTTAATTCCGTGAACTGTAATTATTTTCCAAATCAGTACAGCTGTATTAATAGTCAAATCTCGATTTTAGAAGTAATTCAAAGATTTTAACGTTGTCAATATATACAGTGAGCCGCCATCTTGAATTTTTCAATTTTCACGAAAGAATCATAATATTCGACTCCAAATCGGACCATAATCACAAAACTCGTCCACCATTTTGGAGCCGCCATCTTGATTTTTAAATTTTCACGGAAGAATCATAATATTCGACTCCAAAAACCCCCACATACCAATTTTGAATAGAATCGGACCATAATCACTAAACTCGTCCACCATTTTAGAGCCGCCATCTTGAATTTTTCAATTTTTACGAAAGAATCATAATATTCGACTCCAAAAACCCCCACATACCAATTTTGAATAGAATCGGATCATAATCACAAAACTCGTCCACCATTTTGGAGCCGCCATCTTGAATTTTTCAATTTTTACGAAAGAATCATAATATTCGACTCCAAAAACCTCCACATACCAATTTTGAATAGAATCGGACCATAATTACAAAACTCGTCCACCATTTTGGAGCCGCCATCTTGCATTTTTCAATTTTCACGAAAGAATCATAATATGCGACTCCAAAAACCCCCACATACCAATTTTGAATAGAATCGGACCATAATTACAAAACTCGTCCACCATTTTGGAGCCGCCATCTTGCATTTTGCAATTTTCACGAAAGAATCATAATATGCGACTCCAAAAACCCCCACATACCAATTTTGAATAGAATCTGACCATAATCACAAAACTCGTCCACCATTTTGGAGCCGCCATCTTGAATTTTTCAATTTTAACAAAGAATCATAATTCCGACCACGAAAACCCTCAATACCAATTTTGAAGCGAATCGGACCATAATCACAAAACTCGTCCGCCATATTGAAGCCGCCATTTTGTTTTTTTTCACACAAAAATTTCTTAATGCATTGTCACCGGAATTATGTACACCTGCCAAATTTCAAATCATTCGGACGTCTGGAAGTGGGTGAAAATCAAGTCCAAAGGAGTTGGTTACAAACAAACATACAAGTGAAGCTAATATAAAGAATTTTCTAGGAATGGGGTATTTATTGTGTTATCTGGTGGAAAAAGGACTTGTTTGTGTGGCAAGGTTGAAGTTTGTTATCTACAATAGTATACTTTTTTTCAATTGTGGAGAAATATCCAATTTCTCCATATTTTCGATATTGATTTGTTTAAAAATATGAACATGATGTTCATAAAATCAGATGTGGAATTATCTGCGACTCAAAGATACACTTTTAGTCATTATTTTCCATCGTTCAAGATATTCACCTTGTCAAAATGATTTAAGTAGGGATTTCGGGCTACTACTAGTTCTATCCTATCTCCTGCTGATGCTATGAGGGGAACTGTTAAACAACAGTCGAAATCTTGGGTTCTTGTGTCGTTCACCTGAAAAAAAAAAACATTCACTAATATTATTTATATCAAGGTCTTCCATATCTCAACATAAAATGTTTATTTGAGTTTATCTTCGGGAAATATCTAGTCTGTAGTAAACAGAATAATCTATGAGGCGACCGCAGGGGTACACCAAAGAGTTGTTTCTTGAGGAAAATAAATATGGATATTGCCAAGCTTGCCGATATTAATGGAAAAATATTTCACTTCCAGTTGTTTTTGCTCCTTTCCCGAATATCTTTTGAAATGCGCATTTTTAGGAATAAAAAGTATAAAATAATTTCTACCCCAAACAGATTTATAATTTCCAGGACAATCTGTATGGGGTTAGGAATCTGTATGGGGTTATAAATCTGTATGGGGCTAGGATACATTATTTTATACTTTTTGGTTCATTTTAAAAACATTATTATTTTCTGCTTTTTAGTCTTGTGTGTGTGTTTATTTATTTATTTCATAATTTTTCCCCTTTTCTCTCTCTCTCTCTCTCTCTCTCTCTCTCTCTCTCTTTCTCTCTCTCTTCTCTTCTCTCTTTCTCTTTCTCTCTCTCTCTCTCTCTTAGAATTAAGTGTGTATACTTCTTAAATATGAAACCTGTTTCAAAATGTGAACCGAACAGACAAACAAACGAACAGACAAGAAGGCAAGTCAATATTGCATTGTCATCTAGTTCTGAGCTAGTTAGTTTGAAATCGATTTCAAAACAGACAAGAAAGCGAGTTAATAAAAACGGGATGAAAATGGAAAAGTTCAAGGTATGAAACTCCAGTTATATAAAAAGAAGTTTTTTCAAAACAACCTACGCGAAAATTATCGGAAATGACATATAAAATTTCCAAATCTTCCAACTTGGTTGAATTTTTGTACACACCTTCGTCATGGTGTTCTAAAAACATTGATATCGGGCCGGCATTGTGAGATGTTTGTGATCAAAGGTCACAAAAATTATTTTTTCGCGAAAATTTCGTTATCTATTGCTCGGAGGTCGATGGAAGGTATTACTTGTAAAGACTAAATCTTGAAATTTCATTTAAAAAAGGTTTTATGTACTTTATACCTTTTTGGTTGCAGAGCACAGAGAATGAATAGCAATATATTAGAATAGGCATATACTCTACTACTACTTTATATATAATAAATTTTGCATACAGTGGAATTCAGAATTTCAATTATTATGCCTATTTATAAAAAATTCCGAGACATGTCAATTTCATATTCTGAAAAAAAAAAAAATAATTCAGCCCTACATTCAATCTCCTTCGGGTGCCAGTTGCAACCCCAAATTTTTAAATTGGAAATAGGAGCTTGTGAAACCTAATTTGAAAGGTCTTTTCATTTTCTATTTAAAATGCTATGGTTCACATCTACTTGACAAAATTCACCTGAGTGTCCTCCTTTGGTTCCCAGGACACTCAGGTGTTCCTGGGTTTTATTTTTGCCATCTTTAAACATTCGAGAAAAATTCCTTCTGTTCATGAGAAATTTATTAGGTATGTAAGTGGTTGAGCAAGACAGCATGGCACTTTTTTGAGAATTTTAGAGCTTACTTCATAACTCCAGAAGATATAATAGCAACCATAAGGTAAGTAAAACTGAAACATACATATTGGCTTTATAAGAATGGTATTTTATTCTTTGATGAAATTCCAAATGAGATTAATTCAGAGGAAATTCATTTGCATTTGTCCGAGTCTGGCTACTATTAGACTGGGAATGATAACTCTGCTAAAACATACTTTTTTATATTGCTTTATTTAACGTCGGCCTATTTCTGCGACCAGTACTAAACACCGACGCCGGTGATCACACCTCCCCCAACCCGGAAATTTTGCCGAATCCTCTGTTGTTTCAGTGGAAGTGTTCTTTAACGAGCTCAACATCTATGAACTCGGGACCGCCATTTTAACGTCCCCTCCGAAGGACATCATATCAATCTTCTTATCTCGTGCTCATTGATAAGACACCTGCAACTGCGAATATGCTACTAGCTACAGTTGTTAGGGTATTTTTAACGTGCACCTTCCTTGTCAGGTGGTCATCCATTCAAGTACTTGCCGCGCCCGATTTTGCTTGACTTCAGATATCGATAAGGCTCTCGTCAATCTGACCAGCCACCGGTGCCCTAAAATTTTTAGGTGTTGCGCAAGATATCTTGCGTCACCCCTTTTTTGCAGACGATTACTTTCTTAGATTTTAAACATGAAGACATGAAATTAACAACTAGAATTATCTAAAATTGTACAAATATAACTACATGACATCACTCTCATAAGCGGAAGCGGGAGGGGAGTTGCAAAATTGGAATTTTTCAAGGGCTAAAACCGAAGCTGTACCGAGTCATCGCCAACAGGCGGGGGCACAACCTTCGCCCTTCTTACGAAGGTCAAGCGTGTGCTCATGCATATTGTAATTATGTATAGTAGCTCTTAAACCATAACATTCCGGATAACCATAACATTCGATAATTGGTTTGGGGTGATATCTCTGCAAGCCTGTCCTATTCTTTCACGCAGTTCCCCCGTTGCTCGTTGGGCGAGTTTTGTAAACTTTTTCTTCAACGAAGCCCCATAAAAAAATCCAATGGAGTCAAGTCCGGGGATCTGGGGGGAAACTCGATCAATGCACTATTTCGCCCTATCCACCGATTAGGAAAATTTTCTTCCAACCAATCTCTCACAATCCTGCTATTGTGGATGGAACAGCCATCTAATTGAAATAGAAGATGAGTCTCTTTTGCCAGTGGAAGGGGCCAATTATTTTGGTATGTAATATTCCACACAAAACATTTATTTTTTGTGAGTACTGTCTTCTGCAATTAATTATCCAATATGGATTTTCTTCCGTCCAGTACCTTGTATTTTGAGAATTAACTGTTCCATTGGTTGTGAATGTATTATCATAAATAGATGTATTAGCATATTATCATGAATAAATATTTTTGGATTTGGTGCCCTAAAATATACTTGTACCCCTTCAATTTGGGGTTTTACTGCTCATTCCCTCCACACTTTCATTTTAACTACTTTATTTTTGTAAAGGCTAGCATTAGAAGGCAAAAAAAATTTCGGGTTATGATTGTATTTCGAATATTATTTCTTCGAACGACATGATGCACGCTACTACAAAATGCTGACAATCACAAGACGCTGAAGGCAAGCAGAACGCTCTCCTACACCGCTCTAATTGGCCCCACTCAGGACGCCTGTGTGGATAAATACGTGATTGAAGGGAACGCCTCACGCCAAAAGCTCGACTACAGCGGGCACTCAGGCCTCACACTAATAGCTTTTCCTTCTTAGTAATCAGAAGGCAAGCAAAGACAATTACAATGTCCTTTTTCAACTTTCTTCGTAGTTGGCCAGTATTAGTTTTGTTGAAAACTCTCTAAGAACTTGCTCTGTGATTCTGACAAAATTTTCCGATTAGCCGTCATATCACAAGGGATAGTTGGTAAAATTAAAAAGCAGTTTCGCAAACTTGGAGATGTACGAAAGATAAAAACAGAACCATCCAAAAAATGCTAAACAGTAGAAATAATCATTGGGGCTACGCTCGGTAGGAAACGGTCAGGATGATGACGGAAAAAGATTGTCTCCAAGGTGGGGTTCTATCGACTTTGTTGTATTCACTGACCTCATTAGATGTTGATGACTGATAATTAATGCTGAACTTCAAGGTTATGCCGATGGGTTACTAACCGCAGTAGATGTAATGCAGCACCTTCCGCTATAGTACTTGTGTGTAATGAAATAAAGGTAATCAGTGCATTCAAACTTCACTGGACATCAAATTTCCTGGAAATATGATTAGACATCTCAGGATTCGGGAAAATATTTCCTAGAATTTAGGTATAAACCATCAGATATGCCAGCTAGGCACGTCTTTGAAGTGAATTATGAAGTGGTTATAAACAACCACCATACAACGAACTAGCTAGGAACGATTTGGAAGTACATTATCAACTAGACATAAACAACCACCAAATATGCACAACGAGCGGAGCTCAACTAGAAAGGGATGCATCAGTTTGGTATACTGATTCAGTATGGACTAAAGGAAAGAGTTACGGATCCTAGACTGAGGCTATCAAAACCCTTCGGCAAAGCTCCATCAATTTTCCATAAATATGTGGCACATTTTGTATTGCAAGAGGCACCGGGGGGCAAAAATCTATATACTATCAGACAACCAAGCAGCACAAAATTCTAAAGTCACACACTTGTGAGTCTAGACTGAGGCAACTGGCTGGAAACAATCAGGTCACCCTGTCGTGGGTGCCAGGTCACTAGGGAATCAAAGATTATGAGGAAGCGATAGCCTTAGCAAAGAAGGGACCCTTCTGTGGTCTCTCTAAAGCTTACTAGCACATTGGTTTGTTTTACCAACCCTCAGAAGTTATTGAAAACTTGTACGAGTTAAGATATCGGATCCCACTAGAATCAGATTACAGGACAATGACAAGCGAAAAGACTTCTGAGCCCGTTGTCAAAGAAATCCAAACAGCTTCCCGAGATGGACAAGAAAGACTCGAAACTACCCACAAATAACCCAGCCAAGGACACTCTGTCATATATAACTTATTGAAAATATATAATTGTGAATAGTTTATGGAACAGAAATCGGTAGCTAGAAGGGCACACTGATGCATATTTCGCACAAGATAGTTAAACAAGAAATATTTATTTTGGGCGGAGGTCTTAGATGTAGAAATAATCGTTGATCTAGGGTAGACTTATCCACGGTTGAGTCCGAATATACATGGTGATTCAACAGTACTTTGACAAATTTCAGGAGGTGATTCCTCACAATATTCTAATATGAATTGTCCAAATGAATATATGTCCGGAAACGCTTCGTTTCCAAAGTACAGGTTGTTGAAGTTTTATTTTTATTTTCGTTTTTTTTAAATAACTTTCGAAATACTGACCTTAATTGAACGAAAATCGGTATTGAGAGGTTTTTTGAGGTGTCGAATTCGAACGTGATGTTATTATTGCTCTTACTCGTAGGGGGCGCCACCTACACGTCTACACGAATGGAACAAACTACACGATCCTAAACATCCTAGATACGAATACACATGATATTGGACAACGCTCCAAACTGCCTTCTCAAGTCCCGAAAACCCATTTGGCAAGATAAGGTATTAACCCATCATAACCACGAGGACCCTACCGTTCCTCTCCCAGGAATGCAAATGCCTAGGAAAGCATGGTGTAGTTTCAACCGCATCAGAACTGGCCGCGCCAGATGCATGTCCATGCTGTACAAGTGGGGACTCTCGGACACCCAGGAATGCGACTGCGGAGCGCCGGATAAGAAAATTTAAAGGAGAATGGAATGAGATCCTGAATGCCACTCCTGGCTGCTGTGAATTGGCTGACCTCCCTGGATATCGACTTATAACCCATGACCTATGCCTCAAGGGTATTCGCATAATATATCTATCTTAATTGTTTGCCAACCTGTAGAAGTGCTTGTATCTCCTTTTATCTTACATATATCTTCTTACATAAATATGAACATACTTTACCTATAGCTGTAAGTGAATTTGTAGATCGCCATACGATAAATAAATAAATAATAAATAAATAATTTCATAATTGATGCGTGTTGAAGTTATATTACCATCATTTTGCATTTTTCACAAGAATGCTTTGGAAATGAATTTGACGTTTAAGTAAGTAGTTTTGGTAATTACATATTATGTGACAGTTAAACGTTTTGTTGTTTCGTTGAAGTTTTAAAACACTAATTTTGAAAAAATGGATTATTTAAACAATAATGCTCATTTAGCCGATATGCATTTCGTTTATGGCCTTGCGGATGGAAATGCGCGCGAAGCAAGACGATTTACCAGGAGCGATTTCCTAATCGAGTACTGCCTTCAGCTCCAACATTTACCAGTCTCCACCGTCGTTTGGCAGAAACAGGTAGCTTTAAGAGGGCAGCTGATATTATTGGAAGACCACGAACAGTCCGAACCCCAGAATTGGAAGAAGCTGTTTTGAACGCTCTCGTGGAGAATCCAGAAACAAGTACAAGAATAATTGCTGAAGCTTTTAATTCTACCCAGTCCACAGTTTGGAGAATTATCCACGATCAACAATTTTATCCATACCATATTCAAAGGGTACAAGGTCTTTTGCCGCGAGACTTTCCCCAACATTACTATGTGTCAGTGGTTTTTGAGAAAATTGGCTGGAAATCCTCAATTTTTAAGACATGTACTCTTCACAGACGAGGCAAACTTCTCCCGAAATGCTAACACAAACTTTCATAACAATCATGTTTGGGCTCTGGAAAATCCGCACGCAGTTAGTGAAAGACATTATCAGTATCAATTTTCTGTAAATCCTTTCTTTCTTCTGTTCCGACGCAACTTACAGAGACTTTTAAGATAATGAATTGCCGGGACTACTTCAGAATGTACCATTAGAAATTCGTATCCGCATGTGGTTTATGCATGATGGGGCTCTGGCCCATTTTAGCGTTGTAGCCAGGAAATTCCTTGACACTGTATATCCAAATCGATGGATCAGTAGGGGTGTAGAAGAACCTAACCAGGCGTGGGCACCAAGTTCCCCAGATCTAAACCCGCTAGATTTTTATTTTTGGGGACATTTGAAGTCACTGGTTTATAAAACTCCAGTAGTGAACGAGGAAGATCTAAGAAACCGAATAGTAGACGCCTGTGAAACAATAAGAAACACACCAATAATTTTTGAGCGGGTACGAGATACAATGACTAGAAGACTGAATGCCTGTATCTTCGCTGAAGGTGGACACTTTACACAATTTATTTGAATTCAATTTAGTTTCCTTCATATTCAAAATTTCTTGAAATAAAATGTTGATATTTCTTGCAAATTTTATTAAAACAAATACAGATTTTGCACCCTTGATACAAAAAAACTACTTCAAACGAGTAAAAATAAATAGAATAGGTGGCGCCCCCTACAAAAAACCACAACTACTTACTTTAGCGTCAAATTCATTTCCTAAGCATTCTTGAGAAAAATGCAAAATAATGGTTAATAACTTCAACACGCATCGATTATCAGATAATCGACATGAAATTTTCAAGTCCAAATATCTAGAAAACGGTTGCTTATATCAGAATCAGTTTATTCATCACAGAAACATACATTTGAATTCAATCAATACCAAATACAGATGTACATTGATAGGACTAGTCAAAGAAACACATAGAATTAAAATATTCGATACAATTAAATATTCGATACAATTATAGCGACTTGTAACAAGTGTAGCTTTTTTACGTGGATATGATAGAGAAATTGATTATTTTACTGAAAAATGTGCTAGAAGTACGCTCAAAAAAGTTATGAATCTTCAAAAAAAAAAGACGTGTAGGTGGCGCCCCCTACGAGTAAGAGCAATAATAACATCAGGTTCGAATTCGACACCTCAAAAAACCTCTCAATACCAATTTTCGTTTAATTAAGGTCAGTATTTCGAAAGTTATTTAAAAAAAAACGAAAATAAAACTTCAACACCCTGTATCTTGGAAACGAAGCGTTTCCGGACATATATTTATTTGGACAATTCATATTAGAATATTGTGAGGAATCACCTCCTGAAGTTTGTCAAAGTACTTTTGAATCACCCTGTATAGCCTAGTTACGGCAGATAGTAGAAATTAATAGGAAATAGTTTAGCTGTTCCTCTTCAAATAGATAATCGAAGTGCGATGCAAGTCTGATTAAAAAAAAATTATTGAAAAAAAAATTAAGACAAGTTTACTAAAAGTAAAAAAATAATGTCAATTGTTTGACCTAGGTTTTCTGTGAGTGGCAGATTCAAAATATTGCCGCGCAAGAATACCTATTTTATTATATTCGCGGCAAGCTTTTGAGTCTGGTACTCACAGAATAACCTATCTCAAACAATTAAAGAAATTATTTTTTCCTTTTTAGTGCATTTCCAGAAAAGCTTGCCTTAAATTTTTTGTAATATTTTTTATTAAATTCTTTTTAGTCATTCCGACATCCAAAGAGGTGAAAACTGAAGGCGAGAAGTTGTGTCCGATGGTGATGGGGATCTGTTCTCTCTCGAGAACAGATCTTCTTCATTTACTACCTCGGGCGATGACCTTATGAAAATCCCGGCCTTGAATAATTATATCAATTCGAAACCGAAAGAAAACCAAGAGAATGACCAAGTTCCAGCTGGAAAAAGGTTGATAAAAAACAATTCCCACCTCTCCCGACCCCTCCAGGTAAACCAAGTTTCAAGCTGTTACTGCTCAACGTAGAAGAAGAATCGGATGAATTGATAAAGTAGACGCTAAATCTGCATTTAATTTAGAATCTGCCAATAAGTTCGAAAACAATGTCAGACAGTGATTCTGATATGTTCACGCAATCCTAATTTAGTTCCGATCAATCCTAATTTAGAAGCTAATCCTGCATTCGAGCGCGTTCCTGGCCCCAGTCGGCAAAAATAATGACTAAGACGAACAAATGGTCGAGACCACTGTACTACAGACGAAACTTATACAGACAATTAAAAAAAAGCAGGTACCTCTCATAACCATACGTGATAAACACATGTGTGGGACAATTGATTGTTGCTTTGAAACCCAATTAAACTCACGAAGCTAGTAACAAAAATATATTCGACGAAATCATGATCTTCCCGGACATCCCTGATGATTACAGGAAAATGTCCAATATATTCATAGATAGCAAGGTTCCATTCCGTATAGTCTCCCAGAAGACGAAAAATTGGTTTTCAGGGGTGTCCCTAATTTCTCAAGTGCGAGGACACCCGAGAAGACCTGATTGCGAAGGGTTTCGTACCGGAATCTGTGGCAAAGTTACATACAATGAATAAGGAGAAAACTCCGCTTCCTTTAATATTAGTTCAATTGAATAAATCTCAAAAGGAAATATTCAATCTCAATAACATCCTGAACGTTTTTGTCTCTGCCGAACCAAGAGACCAAGGAGCTACAGTTGGTCAGTGCCATCGTTGTCAGCGATTCGGGCACTCCCAACTGAACTGTTGCACTTCTCCGGCCTGCGTTGAATTTGGTGAAAATCACTTTTCCAGAGACTGTCAGAAACCGAGAGAAGGAAAAGAAAAGTGTGCTAATTGCAGTGGAGACCACACTGCACATTACCGGAGATGTCCTAGATGTCCCCGTGTGACGAGGAGGGGGACCTCCACTGCAAGAAAAGCAAGTCTACTAACTTCTCAGGCAGGCTCTGGAAAAACTCAGGTGGGAGTATCGTATGCAGCAGCTGTGGGTGCAAACTCTTCGCAATCAATCGAAATTAGCCCCTCTAACCCATTCGAAATACTGAAAGCTCTTTGCCGAAACTGTACAAAAGTTCTATGTTGGTTTCAAAAACTGATGGGAGCACCACAATTTCCAAATTTTATCAAAACAGTCAGTTGGAATTGTATCGGATTTCTCCAAAATAAATTGGAGTTTCAGGACTTTCTAAGGAAAAACAATATTGATATTGCTTTTCTACAAGACCCCATTTTGATGGACAATGGAGTTTCTAACTAAAAACTGTATAGGAATTGCCGGATTGGGCGTCGGGGCGGTGGTGTTGCCATTTTGGACAAACCCGGGGTATGGAAGCTGTGGGTATTGTCTTACAAACAGTCCACCAAATAACCGAATACAGTCTGAAGCACTTGATTCGCTTTTGATGAAAACGGATTAACCTTTCATTGTTGCAGGTGATCTGAACTTCAAGCACGTGCAATGGAGTCGTCTAGCAAACATGAATGGTCGAGCTCTGTGGCAGCACAGTGATAGGCTTGAATACCAGGTGTTGACACCTCATGAGCTGACGTTCTTTGGTTGCCTTAGACCTGACATGCGTGATATTGCGTTGATTAGGAATGTCACATGGGAATGAGGCATTTGCGATCTCGCCGAGTTGAGCTTGAATCATAACCCAGTGATGATATCGTCTGCGTAAAAAAGTAGGCTGGGAGAAATGTATTTCGCGCCAGGAGATGGCGTACTGTACTCCTGAGTGGATTGATTCTTCTCCTGACTTGGATGAGGCCTTAGCACGTTACGATTCCGAAAGCAGAATTCTACGGAACTTCAGACCCTGAGACTAGTTGAAAATTCGATTTCCGCTTTAAATAACGGTGAACAATCTCTTCTTTTATTAGATATAAGTAAGGCTTTTGATAGTGTTGGCACGAGGGTTTATTACAAAAACTGATCGATTTCCAACTATCCCTGTGCCTGATAAAGTGGATAAAGTCTTTCCCTATTTGGCAGGAAATTTCAAATAAAGGTGAAACATTCTCTTTTGGAAACGAGGAAGATTGAAGTCGGCCTTTTCACCTGTGACATACCAAGGAGCGAAAATATAAAGGTCTTCCAGAATGCTGATGATACCACAAGTAGCACACAGAGGTCATAATTCGGTTATACAGACGCCTACAAGACATTTCGCAAAACTCCGTGACTTATGTCTTGTAATATGCTCAACACGACAAAAAAGCACACTTTTATGATGTCACATCGACGTTATAAAGTATTGGTTATGACTTGCCAATATAGACTTATATAGGCCAGTCGCAAAAGGGTTGGATTGAATATTATTGTTACGTCGTTCTGTGGTCTTAGTGTAGTCATTATATGCATGAAGGTCATACACTTTCTAATATAGATTTACAATATGTTTACCATATTAAATTTTTTTATATAATATATTATAATATATAATTCAGTCTTCCTTTCCATTTTCATAATACTCTGTAGTAATGTCAACAACTAACAGCAAATGGCCGTGATAGTTGAGATAAAAGTGAGTTTTATGTGTGTTAGAGAATTGTTCTGAAGCACTAGTGACCAAACAAACCCATTTTCACGATCAAAATCCAATTCTACTCACTTAAAATTCATACGCCTGGTAAAAGTGAAGAGAGATAAATCTTATTTTTCATTTCAGAAAAAATATATTTTATCAATTTTTCTTATTAATCGTTGAAATTTGTTCACCATGTGACGAAACATTCTTCATTTGCTCATATTTAATGATTTTAAAATTGATATAACACCCAGGGCCCCAAATTTTTCATTTGAAATATTTTTGTTCCATTATGGCTACCATGATGATGTATCAATCAAACGAAGAACATGGATGCCATCCTACTAGTGTCGAAAAGTTGTAATTACTGTATATACTATCATAGAATAGTTTACGAGTGTCTCGAAGCCATCGCAATAACATACATAAAAGAGTTGTGACGTAGTCACTGTGACCAGAAGTGGCAAATTTTACGTTAACAAAGTTGTACTAACGTCGTTACGCTATCATAACATTAAACATTCATTTTATTACTGTGTGCTACTTGGGTCAGCTTTACTGACCACATCAATGGTCCACCAAATGGGGATTGTTCATTTGCAGAATGCAATGAATGACCTTCAGGAGTGGTACTTGAGGTGAAAAGTAAAGGTAAATCCTGACAAAACGCAGACGATTTCATTGGGACGTAAGAAGCGTGACCCTGGGGGTGATTGTCTCAGGGGGATACAATGGTCGACGCAAGTCAAATATCTTGGTGTCACTATAGATCGTCGGATCACCTGGAGGCCGCACATTAAAATGGTCAATTTCAAAGTCAAAATAAAGGATCCTTTCACTTACACAAAGTGATGATTTACAAAATGGTGTTCAAACCTACCATTATGTTTACCACAGCAGCTTGGGAACAGTCATGCAGAACTAACATTCGCATGCTGGAACGGGCACCAATGAAAGTTCTGCATATGATAACGAACGCTCCGTGGTAGGTGCGTAACCAGAACCCTCTCATAAGGGAAGCCACTGATTATGTTATAGATGACCCAGGCACTCACTTGAGTGATGGGCTACCTACTTCTCCAGGCCAAGTTTATTACTTGTAGCTATCTTAATTTTGTTTTCAATTTTCAACCACTTCTCGGTAACTTTTTGGATCGTTTTCGTTACGTCTTTCAAAATAGGAGTGTGCCCACTTATTCCCGTTGGAATAGCAAGAGCCTGTTACACTTGACAAGGATAATGAAAGAACATCCAGTAAGCACAAAAACATCTCAGAGATGATGAAAGTACGAGATTTTGAGGCATTGAACATCCACTGCGATGTTATGTGTATACACGAATAGAACTTTTATAGAACAGTCAATATCCGCCGCAGGTGGCGATTTTCAGGATGTCCCTAGAATGTCACAAAAAAAAACTTGTCCTGAGTTTTTTTGAGAGCCTTTTCATGGACACAACAGAACATTCCCAAAACGTTTGCGCACATTAAATTGCTGTAAATAAAACATTTTTAGAGATCACTTTCTGAAACCTTTTGTTATTTATTTGGACATTTGAAGGTTTCACATTCTATCTGAAATTGAGTTTTTTTTCAATTTTTATACCTCCAGGAAATCATCCTTTTTTCAGGATGTCTATCATGTAATCTGAATTGAGATTCTTCTTGAAAAAACGAACTTGACACATTCTAAATGAAACTTTTCCATTAATTTATTCTGTTAGGATATAATAGTGTTGATGTTGAAGAATCAAAAGTTATTTTATAACTTCCAAGGCTTTTATATTTCTTAGGGTACCGAAATTAATATTTCATCTCGTGAAACAGATTCGATGTGAAATATACTAACCACCTATTTTGAAGATGATTGCAATATGCTTAGATATTTTCTTATATATAATTTCAATTGTATCTCTAGGAAGGAAGATTTAGTTGAAATTATATTTAGAAAAATATTCATTTTCACTTCTATTTGAAGAGTCAATATATTTCAGGTCGCATAAGTCTTTTGGAAAACATGAGTTGTTTTTTATTTTTCCTCATAATCTGAAAACTAACAAAGTTCCTAATGGAAAAAAGAAAACAGGTCGATTTTTCAATTATCTTCAATGAAACAGTTTGACCATGTCATTACAGATTCGAACACCCTATCAAAAATGCACTTTTGAGGTTAATTATGTTTCTTGGCTATGCTAATACATACAATGCATGTAATACTACTTATTTACTTATTCAGTGATATCAAAAATGTCTATTATATAATTGGAAATGTTCACTACACTTCAAACACTCATCACTTTCCAAGTTTTACTCACTTGAAAATAAAAAAAAAGTTTAAACAACGCCGTCAACTCCAAAACAACACAGAAAGAGAAAGGTAGAATCAGGAATCAGAATGCATTGAATACTGAATGCCATGTGACATAGAGTCCAATGTTGTTCTGCGAGGATTATCAGGTGTACCACAATGCCCTAATTGTAACAATGTAACATGGCGGGAACTTTAAAATGAAAGCAGAAAATGAGTGAATAGGTTATTTGGTCATTGGTTTTTATTATAAAGAATAATATTGGTTTCATTTGTTTATGAAAATATAAGAATGTTGTTTATGTCCTCTGTAAAACAGGATGTATTGGTATCAAACTGAAGAAAAACAAAATGAAATAAATAGTTGAAAGTGAGGGGTCGACATAATATAAATATTCTAAGATTTAATTCACCTATAATTTTGAACTGTTTGTTGTGTGAAATGATCAAGTTATTGAATAAAATTGTAGAAAACCATCATGAAACTGGACAATAAATGTATATGTGATGAACCTCTCAAGGCGAACTAGGTTATTCCTAGAAAGAACATCGATACGTTAACATTATTTTTGACTTCGCCAATGCCTCTCAGTAGGCATACAAAGAAATGCCACAAAAGCACAAAAACAATACTTCCAACATCCTTTAAAGTCCTCCTTTGGGAAGTGCATATTGCATCTCAAAAAAACCATCCTCAGGCCAACATTTTCGAAACATCCCAAAACCTCCCAGGGATGTTTGTGCTCGATGGACATCCAAAGAATAAAACCGGTATAATCGATGAAGGAGTGAAGAACAGGGCTAATCTATTGAGAAAGCCACTGTCAGGATGATTTCTATGGCAATGTTCATAAGATTGGATTGAAATCAGTGACTAACAGGTAGAAGCATCGAAATTCGTCATTGAATGATGTTTTACTATGTATTTATTTTTGAACTGTATTGTAGATATTGAAAAATATCAAAATAACATTTTCCAAAACCGTCATCTGGAAACTATATCATCAAAAACTTTGCTATAAATTCTACAAAAGTCAACATGTACCGGATAGTTCTGGAAAGAAAATCCGTTATTCAAAGTGACGCTGGATTTCGTTATGTTTCTCACCTGTATTATCCGATCATATGGCTTCAAGAGCCCAACAATATCCGCAGGGCCTCCTTTCCTGATCCTGTTAACGTAAACTCCTTTTTCGTAAAGTCCATCGCTGACGCTGAATCCGTAGTCATCGTAAATTGAATCTTTGTACAAGGTGACGTGGTAGATTTCGTTATCTAACATACTTTCGTTACTGTATGTGCCGGGTAACCTGTCCAAGAAACTGTTGGGCGATTGTGCGAAGCTATTTTCATATTTCATGGTATTTGTGAAGGTGTAGTTTGGGAGTGGCAAAGGGCTGGGGCAGAATATTTCTTCGGTGTCCGAGTAGTATTGTAGCTGCGAATCTCGTTTTTTTGTTTTTGTAGTCGAATCTTTGTCGTGGTCTTGATATGAGAGGGGTTCGCTTAGGATGCTTTCGATGTCTTTGATTTCTTGAATATCTGAAAAATGGGAGATAATTGTAAAAAAAATATTAACAATGATGCTCATATATGTATGAGTCTCTTATTTATAATGAAGATTCTACTTTCTAGACGACTGTTGGATGTGTAACATCTGCTGGGGTTAGAAAACTTCAATTTTCAAAAAAAAACATTTTAATATAGTCTCTATAAAAAATAAGTTTTACCGAAATAATTTTCCATTGCTGGAGGCGTATCTGATGTTGACATAATTCTGAAGTTCTCGTCTTTTTTATGAAACAGATTGACTGTCATGTTTGCAAGAAAGAAATAGAGTGTTTTGTTCAAGAATAAATAATCATTTTCTGGGGCCCCCTCGATGATCAGCTTAAATCCTTCGCTAGCCGTGGAATCGCGGTATGGCTTCAGATTTGGTAGACTCTTCCTGTGAATGGACACGTTCCTCATTTTTTTTTTCAATTTTGAGTTTCCAATTAATTTGTAATTTTCAAATTTTATTTTGGAACGAAATTCCTTTACGCGGCTTGCGTGTTGACTGGTGTTGACTGATAGAAATCGTCACGTGAGAAAAAAGCGTTATGCCCCCTCCATGCGACTTTCTCTCTCTGTGTCTCTTTCTATTATATACGAGTCTGTGTGACAAGCATCCAGCTCTTGCTCATACGATTCCGAAGGTGTACGAAACCATCCGAACTGCTGCTCTGCTTGCGGGAAATTTAAAATGATACATGAGCGGTAGGATATCTATGCGAATACAAATCGGATATTACCGTTGAGTGGTAATACGTGTTTTTAGATGATTATATCCTTTTTTCGGCATAATTTCTTATGTTTTTTGTATGCCGAAGTTAGATTAATTATTTATTTTGAATATGTGGCACGTCAATTTGATATAATATAACGAATAGTATTATCAGCAATAAAATACCTATAAGTGTGGCGGAGGAGTTTGGAAAAAAGATATACAGTGCTCGTCTAAAGTCCGCTCCCCTCCTACTAATTTTTGAACCATCTGGTATATCGCAACAAAATTTGGAGGGCTTGAATAGAAGATAAAAACCTACTTTTTTATGAACAAAATCAGAGCTAAAAGTTTTAAAATGGCGGCTGAGCGCCATCCTCAATAATTTTTTTGAAATAGAACACCCCGTATATTATTCCATTTTAGAAATCTGCTCGTAATTCTCAACAGTTTTCTCCAATACGCTTTACTCCTAAGTTCTATTGTTTTCGAAATATTAACGTTTGAAAAGTGACATTCCGGTTTAAAATGAAGTATAGATTTTGGTCACTTCCGGTAAAACATTTTGTTAACTAAACGTTGTTATTAATTTGTAGTTAAATCTCTTAATGAATTCGACTGATAAAAGGCGTAAAGATAGTTTATTAAGAATAAACAGTACCGCTTACCGGAAAATCTCGAAGCCTACGAATGTGTTCTGTACATTCACAATCAAAACAAATTAGTTAGCTAAAAAATTATAATTTATTTTTGAATAACACTTTTTACTTAACCCCAACCATTATTTCATCAAGTGTTCAATGCGGCCCCCTCCCAAATCTTGACAATAAAGTGCCCTATTATAAATAGCTTCTCTCACGTTGATGAAAGTCTGTTCATCTATTTCTTCACATGTATTTATTATTCTGCGTTCCAACTCTTCTATTGTTTGGAATTCAGTGGCGTAGATTTTTGACATCAGATACCCCCAAAGGAAAAAAATCTAGAGGTGTAAGATCCGGAGATCTTGATGGCCATTCTGTACTTCCCCTGCGACCTATCCATCGCCAAGGAAAGTTTGTATCGAGGAAATCTCTAGCCTGCCCCATCCTGCTAAAATATGATTTCACGATTCTCAAACTCTTTCTGATTGTTCAATACAATTTGTCTCATTCGATGTTCAATTTCTATCTTTTTTTCTTCTGAAAGGTGCGGTCTTCCTGAACTTGGAGCATCTTTCAGCGTACCAGTTGCTTGGAGCTTATTTAAAAGTTTGCGCAAATGAAAATAGGATTCTCGGGAACTCTATCATTAAACATACGGACTGCTAGATGATAATTTCTTCCAGCTTCTCCAAATATCAAAACTGCTTCCAATTTATCGTGTAAACTACGAGCCATGATCACACTTTTCATAAAAGGATTTAGGCGCTCAACGGACTATTTGACAGTTAGCAGTTCAGTTTGACAGTAAACAAGATGTTACCGCGACAACGATTTTTTCCAATGCAAACATGATTGAAAGCAACATTAGTGTTTTTGGTTGGGTTTGAAATGACCAAAATGTCACTTTTCAACAGTTAATATTTCGAAAACAATTGAATGGAGGAGTAATGTGTATTAGAGAAAACTGTTGAGAATAATGAGCAGATTTCGAAAATCGAATAATACACGGGGTGTTCTATTTAAAAAAATTATTCAAGATGGCGCTCAGCCACCATTTTAAAACTTTTAGCTGTGATTTTTTCATGAAAAAAAAGGTGTTTTTCTCCTATTTAAGCCCTCCACATTTCGTTGCGATATACCAGGTGGGTCAAAAATTAGTAAGGAGGGGACGGACTTTAGACGAGCACTGTATAAATATATAGTCGTAGATCCCAGAGCCGTAGTGAGACAGCCTAGCGGTCTAAGGCGCCAGATATAAGAGATTTAAGCTCTGGATCTCGAAAGAAAACGTGGGTTCGAATCCCACCACCTAAATAATTTTTTTAAATTTTTACCCTTCGAAATTGGGAAATGATTTGTTTTGATTTTGTATTTGAATAGTCGTCCCAAAACAAGACATTTCTCAATTTCAAGGGAAAAAACCGTCAGTGGTGGGATTTGCGATCCAGAGCTCAAATCTGTTGAAGCTGGCGCCATAGACCGCCGGCTATCTCGCTATATTCAGTGTCAAAATATTACCATACTTTACCGTAGGTGAGAAATATTTTTAAATACCTTTTTGTACTTGCTACCTGTAAAAGTGCCCCGCTTTTAAGCTAGCAAGTATGCATACATTCTAACTACATTTCACACTATTCATACTCAAAATTTCAGCTTTTCTAAAATGATGTAGGTTTGCTGGCTCTGGGATCTTACTCTGAACGTTTTGCGGGGTATAATGAAATTTAAATGTGATGGAATAGAAAACGTCAACTTTCGAAGGGAAAAACATTGAGAAACTATATAACGTGTGTTTAGATGATTATATTCATTTTTGGACAAGATTTCTTATGTTTTTTGTATGCCGAAGTTGCATTAATGGTTTACATTGAATACGTGGCACGTCAATTTGATATAATATAACGAATAGTATTATCAGGAATAAAATACCTTTTACTGTGGCGGAGTAGTTTGGAAAAAGGATAGGTATATATTGCTTGATATTACGTGACGATTTCTACCAGTCAACACCTACCGCAATCCGCGTAAAGGAACTCCGTTCCTGACAGGGGTCCCCTGACCGCTCATATTTTTTTACACAAAATGGAGAGGTAGAAAGCCAAAAATGTTTCCAAAATTTACCACCATAACAAGGCTTTTTGAAAACTTTTGTGTTCACAAGTTACTAATAATTATTTAAATATGTTTTTCATATACCACGTTGCTAAAATGGACTAAAAACTATGAAATAATTTCTCCTAGCTCTATACATATTTATATCCTCATACAGGTTCCAACTCCATGGAGATTGTCCTGAAAATTTGTTATTGTGAATTTTTAATAGCTATGAAAATTGTATTATGATTTGAAACGAAAAACGTGGGGCGCATGATAATATAGTAACGAGTGTAGGGAGTAGCAGTCGTTGAGAAAACTAACACAACACTTCATATCATTTGCAGTGCAAATTGTTAGTGACTTAGGTAAACTATCCATGCTGATTATTAATTGCATACGCCCCACGTTTTTAGTTTTAAATCTTACAACTATTCTCCAAACTATTAAAAATTCACAATCACAAATGTTCAGGACAATCTCTATGGGGTTGGGAATCTGTATGGGGATATAAATCTGTATGGGGCTAAGAGAAATTATTTTATACTTTTTAGTCCGTTTTATAAACGTGGTATTGAAAACAAATATTTAAATAATTATTTTATACTTTTTCGTCTTTTTTATAACGGTGGTATATTGAAAAAATATTTAAATGATTATTTTATACTTTTAGTCCGTTTTATAAACGTGCTTTGTCGAGAAAAAAAAATTAATAATTATTTTATACGTTTTAGTCCGTTTTATAAACGTGGTACAATAAAAAAATTATCTAAATAATTATTCATTTCATTGTCGCTCTTTGTTCCTATTCAATTTTCCCTTCTGGGTATCCGGATTTTTTGGGAGTGTTCTTCCGTTCTATTTTCGGGTTTTTTATACGCTTGTTCCTCTTGCCTATTTTCTGGAGCTTTAATTTTTTCTTCTTTTCCTTTTTGATTACCATTGGTTACTGGATTTTCCTCGTTGGTTTTTTTGGCTAGTTTATTTATCACCCATGTTTAGATTTCCATCTGTTTTTTGTGATTTTTCAGAGTTTTATGACTTTTCTAGACCTCCATTTTATTTATTTTCCTCTCTCTTTTTCTATATGTGTCTTCATCTATTATATTAAATATTTTTTTCTTAGCCGGTATGTCTACAATTTCAATTTTTTGTTGCAGAATTTCTGTTTTAGTATTTTGGCAAGTGTGGGGTACATGATTTTTTCTCCGAATGTTTTCTGATGTTGTTTCCTTATTCCCTTTCCATTTCCCACATTTTGAATGGTACTTTTTTTTCGTATGTTTTTGCGTTAACCTTGCCAAGGGCGGATTTCTCATCCTCGGACCCAGTGCCGGACTCTCTAGTGTCTGTTTTAGGATTAGTAATGTTAGTATTCATAATATTGAACTGCTTTTCACTTGGCATGTTTGGAAATTCAGAAATTCGCTTTTTCTGCCTCATCTGGGGGGAAGTAGTATACAATTTCGCAGATTTTCAGCTTCTGCAACTATGCTACTAGAAATGTTACTGTTGTCCGTTGTACACTTACTTAGTAAACTGTTTTTATTTATTTCACCTGTCTTCCCACGTTTTAAAATGTCTTTTTTTGTACACGCTCCACAAAGTGCCTACTTTGGATACTGAAAATAGTCCGCAAAATACCACTCTACCAGATTACCCAGCAAACATGAATGAGCGGTAAATAGACGGGTAAGATGTCGGCAGCGGCACACCGATGTCGGTAAATAATTGGAATGATGTCAGTTTTGCCGCTTTTGCTGAACATATGCATATTTATTATGGATGTTTTGAATTTAGCCAGAAATTACCCGTTGAAGATTTGCGATAATCGTACCGATGTCGTTTTGACACGGTATGTGGCATTACGCGCCGCACCGTTGCGACCTCTGTAATTAAACTGCAACATTGGCATTACTGAATATCACGTTCGCAGTTGGCCCTACTACTGATTTCGTGTAGGATGTCAAATCGGGTATTTTCTATTTTGTCTGGTCATTATATTGTCATGAAAAATAATCACAGTGGCGAGAATTTTTTCAGATTTGTGTGTTGTCATTCTATCTATTCGGTGAAATATTTTTCCAGGCCAGTTTAAAATGCAATATCTAGGAAATATGGACGAGTATCTTGGAAACCATTTGAGATACAATAAAAATGGTTGAAATGGAGAAAAAGTTGTCTGTTTAGGTAAATAGGAACAATCTGGCTCTACAGTTTCAGAAATCCTCTACAATTAGTGGCTTCAGAGAGTGAAAACAGTGAATTGTATATATCTAGTCCATGAATCAGTCGAATGTTTGGTGAATTTATTGTGTACAATAATGACCTATCTTCATTGAAGTTTCACTTTTTTCGAAGATATAATGCTAGATTGTTCTTAGGCGCTTATTTATATGGGCCATATTGTTTTCATTGAAACCGTCTTTATGCTCATTGCCTTCCAAGATACCCTATAGTTCCATGTACTGCATTTTGAATTGAATACCCCTGTATATTTGCATAGATCATGATGAAATCCCAACAGTGGAATGACGCGGTTGATTGGTAGGATACACGCAATCGCACCATAATCTGTACCATGAAATATCGGTTCATTTTAACTCTGTCTATCCGCTGAAGTCCCGCTATGTAATAAAGCGGGTGGTAGTCTGGAGGCCTACTGATGGCCGTCGCGACACGGGCTAGCCGGGCCGACGACGTATCATGATTATGGCCCGCTTATGTTGTCTGTCGGCTGTTTTTAAAGTGCCTTTAGAGGCCCACGCGTAACATGTTTGCTGGGTAGGCCGGTAGAGTCGTCATGGCAACACTTTATCGGACTATTTTTGTTTATCCAGAAAACTTATAATCAACGTTTCAGGAGGCGCAATAGATTAAATGACATTTCGTAGTGACAAAGCATACTTTTGCTTTAAAATATTCTTTTGGAATACTTATTTCATGAAAATTTACTACTAATATTTGACAAGTATTTGACAAATGGGTCATTGATAAACAATGCCGCTATTGTAATGGACAACGCTCAATATTCACGACCTATCCAAGAAATTCAGAGGCAAAAAATAAATAAAGGTCATTGCAGATATTTTATTTTATAATTCCTAAAATTTACACTTATAATTCAGACTGGCATAATAAATAGTCAGAAGTATTTGTTTTGCCATAAAATTAAGACGGCTGCTTACTTGCAATCGAGATCGAGAAACGCATTAACCTCCAAATATATTGGTTTTTAGGGGGCGGTATCAATTGGATGCACACGCAATAAGCTGAGACCGACTCAAACAATAGCATCTAACTCCCTTGTTTCTCCACGTTTGTATTTATTCTATTTGCTCAATATTCATGGTCTGAAGAAGTTTTGTATTGTACCTATTGCTCGCTTAATTTCAGATTTATGTGGATTAGTAGTTTGGTTGAGAATATTATTTTCCTTTAAAAAACATAATTGGCATTTCTAATAAAATAACAAAAAATAAAAAATGTTTATTACAAATGTTATTGTTTTTTAAGTTAACAATTTGTTATAAACAAATTCCAGATTTTGACAAAAAATTCATAATATTCGACCCCGAAAACCTCCACATATCAATTTTGAATAGAATCGGACCATAATCACAGAGATCGTCCGCCATCTTGGAGCCGCTATTTTGATTCCATGAATATTGAAAAAATCATAATTTCGACCCCGAAAACCCTCCACATATCAATTTTGAATAGAATCGGACCATAATCACAGAGACTCGTCCGCCATCTTGATTTTATTTATGAATTTTGACAAAAAATTCATGATTTCCGACCCCGAAAACCTCTACAATCCAATTTTGAATAGAATCAGACCATAATCACAGAGATCGTCCGCCATCTCCAAGCCGTCATGTTGTTTTTTCTCTAACAAAAATTCCATAATTCATTGTCACGGGAACTATGGACACCTGCCAAATTTCACGTTAATTGGGCAATTAGAAGGGAGTCAAATTCAACTTGCAAGATTTGATTACAGACAGACAGCGGGACAGGTGAAACTAAATAAAAGCTTGTGAAAAGAATCATACTCAAAAACCTTTAGAATAGAGAAGCATAAGTTTTTGACCCAAATTGTATATTCTTACTTTACAAAATATACGTTAATTTCACCACATTGTCTCATCTTATATCAATTCCTATTTTATGCTAAAAATTTATATCAGAATTTGAACACGGAAATAAGCCGCACGCCCATGGGATTTCTATGTCTAGCAAACATCGATGCATCTCTGCATGCGAAAGGTTCGGTGTCTTTTAATTTTCATTTCGTATTTTTCTTTTCCTAGGCTCAATTTTCAATATTTTGAAAGGAAAATGAAATCAGTGTCCTTTAACCAAATGTCCAGTTCCCCGAAAGTCAATGATCATTATACTGGAGCATATAAATATGATTATTAATAAAGAAATACAAATAAATAAAAATAAAAAAAAACACTTTCGGCGAAAATATACTTTTTTCTGAACTGAACGGTGAAAGTTGCATCAAAATTGGGTACCTACTGTGGACACAAGAAGGAGAGCGTTTCAAGTGGGTATGGAGCCCTCTTAAGTGAATAACAGCTACTACGAAGCTTTATACATACAGTTTCTATATGTTGTGTCCATTGGCTCCTATAATCTATTACAGTACCTAACAATTTGGTGTTTTCAACAAATGAGATTTTACACTCATCAGTTAAGATGAGCTCAGGAATTTTTGTGACGCTCGCATAGAGAAATACATTGCTGGTGTTTTTGTTGCATTTAGGATCAAACTGTTTTTTCTAGACCATTCCGCAATATGATGATATAGATTACACATATTGGTCCTAGCTTGTTCTGGAGTTGTGTTGGCAACAAGAATATTTGTATCATCCGCATAGCACACTATACAGTGTGTTCATAAAGTGTGGAAATGCTCCATTATCTTACGAGTTAATCATGTTCGGAGGTAAAGCTCGGACAGGTCGACATTTCCAAATAATTTACACCCATCACAGTACCGTCGAAAAAATATGGTCCTATGGTATTCCTGAGAATCCCAGCCAACACAGTTACTTATAGAAAATCGAAGTAAACAGTCTTCTTCACATAAAAGATTCAATATAAATTGAACCAGAAAATGGTAGATTACAGGGGAAAACTTATGTTAGATTACTAATTAACTAACTAACTTATGTTAGATTACAGGGGAAAACTTATGTTACTTATGTTGCCTAATAACGACAATTTTGCGTATTCACGGTACAGTTTATACGAAAAGTTGATTCGTCGGAAAATAAGACATTAAATTCAAAGCCATTATTTTGATTACACACTTTTTGCATAATTTCACGAAACTCCATGTGTAGGTATTATTATATCGATATGCTACACAACAAATCGATTCAAAACTGACATATGCAATGGTAACTAATAACTTATTGTCTGGTTGCCTTTCAGATGTTTTCATAGCCTACTCAAGTTTGGCAATATACTCGTACTAACTACTGAGTAATTCTCAGGTTTTCATTGCAAAATAAACAATGAAAAAAATGTTAAAAAATATGGGCTTTCAAATTTTGATATAAAAATATACCCTTTCAACTTGAAAAAAATATCGATGACGTCATATCTTGTGAGGTGGTGGGGGAAAAATCAATTTTTTGAAAAAAAGGAGGAAAACTAAAATACAAAATTGACCTGTCCGAACTTTACCTCCGAAAATGATTAACTCGTAAGATAATGGAGCGTTTTCGCACTTTATGAACGCACTGTATAAACATACACATATGCAGACCTAAAAAGTGGAGATGAAATATTCTTCAATATCGTAAAAAGCTTGCTTAATTATTTTTTTAAATAAAAATTCTGAACTGTCTGGTACATGGTATATTGCTTATGTTGATAGGCAAGTGACTGTACATTTCAATTATAAATTATTGAGTCTTTCACTGCTATGGTGCTAGGTATTGGTAATTTGATTTGAGTTCTGACGTGTGTTGTATTGTGATCCTGCTATATCTAGAAGATTTTTATTTGTATGGATCAACTAACAAGTTCCAGTATGTTTAGGGACACTACTGTTTTTCGAACAGCTCTCTACATAAATCTCTAGTTGTTTTTGGAGATATTTCTCAGAGCTCTTTTTTGAAGTACGAATATGAACTGCAATTCCATAGCTTAGATGTGATTCGAACAAGGCAAAGTATGTGGCTCTTGCTGTTGAATAACCCATCTCATTCGAGATTTATTGCAGAGATTTTTTATGTGGTAGTCAAATTTCAATTTATTATATATATCTAACCCTAGAAATCTTGTAGTTGTTTCAATGATTATATGTGTTCTCGCCCTTTGTTATATTTAGTTAAGTAAAGGAAAACTATAGACACAGTCCGGCAGCATTGTATCTCTCCGTTGGCGAGAGAGTGGAAAAACAATAATTCAGTATCATCTAAAAGTAAGTGCACATCGGGCTGTACAGGTTTCGGCGGTTTTTTAGCTGTTCTAAAAACTCTGTAACGGTGCTAGGTTCGGCTAGCTGGTCCTTTCGATTGACGAAATTGTGAAATTGCTCATACTTCCTTATCCCAACTTTCCTTCCCAACCATGTTTACCCAGTTAACAAAAATTGGACTTATAAGCCAAGGAAAAGTCTCACCAACGAAATATCGGTGAGTATAATTTTGATTTTACAAATTTCAAACTGAGCTAAGAGGGAACATTTGGTCCTTCGAGCCGGATTATCAGTGAAAAAAGTCAATTCATTATAAATATATATCGATTTGGTTTTCTTGTCTCTTCTGGACAGCCTTTTCAGAAAAACATTGAAAACACGGGTCGGTCGGTGAACAGTTTTTTGTTGAGGTTGTCGCGTGGAGAGTGCAAGGTTGTCGGATTATCAAAAATACGGAGTTTTCAGAAACAGTTTATTTATTGGTTCAATTTGATTAGGAAGCGGTTTTAATCGATTTGAACTGATTTGTGTTTTCCTTCATTTTGCGGATATAATTGCATATTATCTTTTAAAAGAATGACTACCTCAGAAAGGGAATTGAAAAAAATTATAGCCTAAAAAGAAAATTTGCTTGCAATTTTACAAAAGTTGTACGATTTGAGTAAAGATTTGTCAACGGAATCGGTAAAACGGAAGTTTCAGACTTTAATGATAACTTACGAGGAAACAAAAAGTAACATTTATTCGGTGTTGGATGAAATTAATGATGTACAATTTGAAATAAATGAAGACTACACTCCAGATTACAAGGCGATTCAAACAATTAATGAACTTTGTTCTTACATTCAAATGGCAGCGGAAAGTATTAAGTTGCCTACCAATATTCCATTAAGTAGTGCAGGTTCTGGTGCTAGTGGCGGCAGTGGTGCCCCATCATTACGTAGTTCTTTAAAAATCCCACATCCAAGTTTACCAGAATTTCATGGGGAAATTCGTCAGTGGGAAACATTTCACGCTGTTTATAAGAGCATGGTTCATTTGAATCCAAATTTGACAAATCTGGATAAGGTTCACCTTCTAGTCGGCTGCCTAAAGGGTCCTGCGCAAAACATGTATGCGGGGGTTGCAATTGTTCCGGATAATTATGATATAATATATAAAACTTTGTGCGATAAGTATGAAAATAAACGTATGTTGGCAAGCACATATTTACAACAAATTATGGAGTTTAAATCGCTTAATAACGAGTCGGAGAAAAATCTAAACACATTTTTGGAGCGATTTGATACATCGGTATCGGCATTAAAAAATTTGAATTTACCGGATTTAACAGATTTTATATTTACATATGTAGCCTTATCTAAACTTAATAGTGACACAGTTCGGGGGTTTGAAACGGATCAAACGGGAGCGGATATTCCTTCCTATCAAAACTTAATAAAATTTTTGGTTCGGGGGTTTGAAACGGATCAAACGGGAGCGGATAACAATCAATGTGTATATTGTAAAAAATCATCACATTATTTAGGGCGCTGTGAAAAATTCAAGCAACTCACTCCCAATAAGAGATATGAAATAGTGAGAGATAACAACTGGTGTTTTTTGTGTTTATCTTCGGCTCACGGAGTACGAAATTGTCCTTCAGAAAGATCTTGTGTTATGTGTTCCAAAAAGCATCATGTTTTATTACATTTTGTAAGAACCCGGCAAGATCAAGAGCTATCACGGAGTAATAATAATACAGAAAGGGATGATGATCCTGCAACGCCTAATAATACAGGGACTCTTCAGGAAAGTGTTGAGACACATTTATGTTCTGCTTGGACTGGAAATAATGGTTCAAATTATACAAATTTATTATCTACAGTGGTAGTTTCAGTGGTGAATAGTTGTATTCCCAAGAGCACGGCTCGATTCATCCTAGATACCGGAGTCAGGCGAACTATTAACAGTAAATTTTTGTAAAAATTGGGATTGACTGTTTCCAAATATTTCTCGTCAGTGAATGGTTTAGGTGGAAATAAACAATCCGTACGGGGGAGTACCACCCTAACAATTGCATCACGGTATGATTCAAGCAAAAAATATACTATAAGTGCACTTTTGGTGGAAAAGATTACCGATCTATTGCCAAAAGTGTGTGTAGATGTTAGTGTGATTCCGGGTTTAGCGGGTATCTGTCTGGCTGACAATAATTTTGATAAACCTGGAGAAATACATGGCATAATTGGAGTTGAACTTTTCGGGATGATTTTGGGGAAACATCGGATATCAGGGGTAACGAGTACTCCAGTCGCGGTAGAAACAGAATTTGGATATGTGGTAATGGGGAAAATTCCAGTGTGGTCCAGGGAAGAAAATCCTTTGGTATACTTTTCTTTGCAAGAAAATCAATCTATTGAACATCTATTAACTAAATTTTGGGAAGTAGAACAGGTGCCAAATAAACCTTTATTAATTCCTGAGGAAATAGAGTGCGATAAAATTTATAATTCGACATATAGTAGGGACGAAACAGGACGTTTTACAGTGGCGTTACCTTTTAAAATTTCGCCGGAGAGTTTGGGTGATTCGAGGACTCATGCACAATTTCGGTTGGTTTCTTTGGAAAAACGGTTAACTAGGGATTCAGATTTACGCGTTTTGTATAATAAAGCGATGCAAACGTTTTTGGATAATGGTCACATGGCTTTAGTGACAAAAGAAAATAATAATGAGGTGGCTTATTATATGGCGCACCATCCGGTAATCAAATTAAGTAGCACTAGTACACCGGTTAGAGTTGTACTAGATGCAAGTGCGCCCTGTGATAATCATGTTTCACTAAATGACATATTATACAACGGCCCTAAATTACAAACGGATATTGTTTCGTTACTTCTAAATTTTCGGTTATTTCGGATTGCTATGACGTCAGATTTAAAAAAAATGTATTTGCAAATAAAAGTTGTTCCGGAACATTGGCGGTACCAAAGATTATTATGGCGGTTTGATACTGAGAATGAAATTCAAGTCTATGAAATGCGGGTAGTGGCGTTTGGGTTGAAATCTTCACCATATTTAGCTTTGCGGACGATAAAACAGTTAGTGAAAGAGGAAGGTGATACATTTCCTATGGCGGCAAATTATATTCCACGTGATATGTATATGGATGATTATTGTTACAGCATAGATTCGGAAGGTGACGCAATCCAGTTATATTACGAATCGATTAATTTATTCAAGTCAGGCGTTTTTGATTTAGTTCAGTCGTCGTCAAATTCCGCTTCGGTATTAAAAAATATTCCTTTAGAGAAGAGAGCATCGGATACGGTTATTTTCAAAACGGACACAAAAATGTTGGGCATTCAGTGGAATCCAAAAAAAGACACTTTCAGTTTTGAGTTCAAAACACCAGAGTCAAAATGCACAAAACGGGCCATTTTGTCAGCGGTGGCAAAATGTTTTGATCCACTGGGATTATTAGCTCCATTCATTTTATATTTGAAATCTTTAATTGAGGAGCTTTGGCTCTTAAAGATCGGCTGGGATGAAAAACCCCCTGAGAGTATTGTTAAAAAATGGCAAATCGTACGTTCACAATGGGGTCAACTTATAAACTTTAAAGTTCCACGACATCTAGGAGCGAACGGTAACCAACCTATCATTATTTTAGCATTCGCGGACGCAAGCACAACAGGTTACGGTGCGGTAGTATACTTTAGAACAGTTTCATCTTTCGGGAAAAAGGATATTAGTGTTCAGCTGATATGTGCAAAATCCAAAGTTAGTCCAGCAAAGGCTATGACTATTCCTCGGATCGAACTTCTTGCTAGTCATTTGTTGTCTAAATTAGTAAAACTAGTTGTGGAGACTTATCAGGATCGTGTATTAATTTCTAAAATTTTTGCCTTCTCGGATTCTTCTACTGTAATTAGCTGGTTGAGAACACCATATTTAAAAGACATTTTTGTTGGAAATCGTATCTCACAAATCAAAGAGAATGTAAAAAATGCCCTATGGCACCATATTGACGGTAATCAGAATCCAGCGGACGCTCTATCGCGTGGTCTTACTCCTCTCAATTGATTAATCACGTCATTTGGCTCACCGGACCGTCATGGATTAGTTGTCCAGAGAACGAGTGGCCTGATTTTTCAGAAAACGGGGTTGAGCTTTCGCGCCAAAATGAAGAGTTAGAAACTTTAATTGTTAAAAGTGCGGACATTTACGATCCTTTTTTTAGTCTAATGGAGAGGTTTTCTTCGTTTTCAAAAATTTTACGGATTACGGTTTTTGCTCTACGTTTCTGTAAAATACTTGCAAGAAGAAAAGGTTTAATGTTAGCAAGTGAATTACAAAAGGCGGAAATATTTTTAGTCAAAATAGTACAAAACAGACATTTTAAGTCTGAATTGATGCTATTGAATGAAAATAAAAAATGCATTTCTAATTTAAAGAGGTTGGACCCTTTTGTGCAAGATGGGTTGCTTAGGGTCGGGGGTCGAATTGGGAATTCTAACTTGGGATTCTCTAAAAAACATCCGTACATATTACCGGCTAAAGATGTTTTTACGGAAAGACTTGTAGATTTTTATCATAAAATATATTTACATACCGGTTCTTATTTATTAGAAGCCATATTACGTCAAAAATATTGGATTTATGGTGGAAGAAATTTGATCAGAAGTCGTATTCATAAGTGTAATCGTTGTTTTAGGTTGAAACCTAAAATATTAGAGCCATTGATGGCTAGTTTACCATCAGTACGGGTGCAAGAAGCCAAGGCTTTCACCAACACTGGGGTGGACTATTTTGGGCCTGTTAAAATTTCTTTAGGCAGGCGGAAAAATTCTCTAATATATAAGGGTTATGTGAGTCTGTTCATTCGTATGTCTGTCAAGGCAATACATTTAGAGCTGGTTAGCTCTTTGTCCACTAATCATTTTCTACAGGGATTTAAAAGGTTTATCTCTCGGAGAGGCCCTGTGTGTGCTCTATATTCGGATAGAGGCACCAATTTTGTCGGCTCTAAATCGGTTCTTGCTGATATCAATAACTTTGTTAATTCTCCAGAATATATTAGTGCGTTTGAAACGGAGCTCGGGGTTCAAGGAATCGAGTGGCATTTCAATAGCCCTTCCGCACCCGAACAAGGAGGTTTATGGGAAAGTAATGTCAAGGCCGTCAAAAATCACATTTAGCGGGTCATCGGAGACCAGTTACTAACCTACGAAGAATTTTCAACATTATTGACGGAAATCGAAGCACTTTTAAATTCACGGCCCTTGTGCCAGTTATCAGCGGATCCAACTGCCCCAGAGGCTTTAACTCCCGCACATTTTTTGACATTGGCGCGGTTTTCCTCCTGAAAAGGTCGATAATATTCCTGTCAACCGGTTAGACAGATTTCAACTGGTCGATCGAATGGTTCAAGATTTTTGGAACTGTTGGAGGTTGGAATATTTAAGTAGTTTACAAATTCGTAAAAAATGGAATAATCAACACCCTAATATCGCGGTGGGAACTGTTGTAATTTTGAAAACGGACAACGGGGTAGCGACGGGGTTGTGCGTAACGTAACTTTAAAAACGAGCAAAGGCATTTTTACGCGACCGGTGGTAAAGTTGTGTCCACTGCCCTCACAGTAAGAAAGAGCCTGTTCACTCAATGGGATTTCAATTAGAAATTATTTATATTTTTTTTTCTTTTTATTTCCAGATGGTCTGGAAATGGGTCATTGATCTAGAGTGTAGATATTAATGATAATGCTATAATTTATTAATTTTGGTTATTTAAGCAACTGGGTGTTATTCTTTTTTTTTCTTTTTTCAAATGCGCTGAAAAATAAACGTTTTTCAAGGTCGGGGGTATGTTCTCGCCCTTTGTTATATTTAGTTAAGTAAAGGAAAACTATAGACACAGTCCGGCAGCATTGTATCTCTCCGTTGGCGAGAGAGTGGAAAAACAATAATTCAGTATCATCTAAAAGTAAGTGCACATCGGGCTGTACAGGTTTCGGCGGTTTTTTAGCTGTTCTGAAAACTCTGTAACGGTGCTAGGTTCGGCTAGCTGGTCCTTTCGATTGACGAAATTGTGAAATTGCTCATACTTCCTTATCCCAACTTTCCTTCCCAACCATGTTTACCCAGTTAACAAAAATTGGACTTATAAGCCAAGGAAAAGTCTCACCAACGAAATATCGGTGAGTATAATTTTGATTTTACAAATTTCAAACTGAGCTAAGAGGGAACAATATGGTTATTAGCCATGATTATGTCAGGGAGATACAGCGGAATGTAATTATATTCATTTTGTTCAAATTGAGAACTAGTGAATTGCTTGATTACTACTATCTCTCTTTTAATTGTTTCTTAGAGTTTATGACCTGTTTTGTCATGTCACAGTATAGTAGTGCCATGTGCGAAGAGTGTTATCTTTGCTGTGATATTCAATTTGGTGTTGTCGTTGATATAGAGGAGGAATAGTATCGGTCCCAATACTGAGCCTTGAGGAACTCCGAATTCGATTTACTGGAGTGTGAGTTGGTGTGTACTAATTGACTCCGGTTATTCAAATTGGATTTGAACCATTCTAAACGCATATTCCAAAAACCGTAGGGTTGGAGTTTCTGCACTAGTATTTCGTGATCTACGCAGTCGAATGCTTTGGAAATGTCACGCACACTCACCGACATCTATTTTCTATAATGTCTTGGACTTAAAAAAATATAAGGTATTACTGGTTCTTCTGTTCGATTGGAAGCCAAATTGTTGGTTGCTTATTACGTTGTTCGTTTTTTCACTTATTTTTCGATTACTTTTGCCAGACTAGGTATAAGAGAGATGGGGCGGTAATTTGAAGGATTGCTTTCGCTACCCTCTTTATGTATAGAAATAACCACGGATGTTTTTAGAAAGTTACCAGTTCTAAGGGAATTGTTAATGAGTTGTACTAAGGACATAAGTGCTGAGTCAGGAAGGTTTTCAATCATATTTATGGAAATTTCATCAATGCCGAAAGAGTTTTTGTTTTTTATTTCATTTAAGGTCTCTTTGAGTTCGGCAAGATTCGTATCGCTGAGATGAAAGTCGTTAATGATGAGGATTTCACTCAAGGGAGAATTGGAGGCTAATATATTTTTTCAGTAAGATTACGCGTCGTACTGCAATAATATGAGTTCAGTTCATCAGGTTCTATCAAGATGTGTTGGGGTATATGTTTTTTTCCTCTCATTCCATCAATGAGCTTTCAACTTTCCTTGCTTTTATCAATAGCCCCTTCTAGTCGTCTTCTGTAAAAAATATCCTTTGCTGCTCTTATGACTCTACGATATGTACTTGTTTTGGCTCGTTTGTGAATTTGCGAATACTATGCATGACTCTCATATTTTCTACAGATATTTTTATTCCCATTTTTAGCCAGAGTTTTTTCTTTATTTTAATGTTTTGCACGGGAAATGCTTTCTCATAATTACCTTTGAGTTTGATGTAAAATTCAGAAAATGCCGACTCGGTTTTGAATTGATTTCCCAATTGGGATTCTGGGAGAGTTGTTGACATTTTTTGAAGTTTTTACTACTGTATAGCCTTCTATACTTCTGATTATTTTTCTTTTTTACAGTCAAGAGGTACAGTACTTATTATGGCTTCGTGGTCGGATAGTCCGGAGGGTATTACCAAACATGTCCAAATTAGTGCAGGTTCTAAGTCAATTATTTATGTGCTTTGTTTAGAAATACGAGTGTGAGACTCAACATGCATTCGTAAATTGAAAGAGGGTTAATCCGAAAGTGTTATCAATCATAGAGAAAATAGCGAAAATTACGCCAAATGTTTTAGATGTTGAGGAAACATACGGACAGAGAACTACCGTACGTTCCTTTATCATTAATGATGACGACACATTCAGTGACGAGGAAGATGATGAGTAATGCATCCCCAACATGGACCTTTCCGATTAGCAAGGTTTTTGCTTTGAAAACTTTGAATGGAGTGCAATTCAGGGATCAGTTCACGTCTAGCAGCTCCGTTTTTACCGGAATTCCTTCACTTTTATGTATATTTAAAAAAATATATGAAAATTACATCAAATAACTCTTTTTCATTTGAAATGACAGATATTTATTAAACATTTGGTAATACTCTGATACTATTTTCTTTTTTAATTTTTATTTAGCTATAAAATTATTTTTGTATTATAAAAGTTCTTTAGGACATTATCGTGAAACATTGATTATCGAAATTGTGAAATAGTGCAGAATAACTTTCATCTATATTATATGTGAAATTTGAAATAAAACTATAGATATAGTGGTACTAAAACGCAGGCATGGTTAATTATTCCACTATATTCCATTTGTATTCACAACAAGAAAAAAACATGCTTTCTGGATTTAAATCCAGATCCATTTATTTTAATAAGTCGAAGAATAGAGTTACGGATGCTTCCAGCTACAGCTTTGGTTCACTATTCAGTAGGAAGATATAATTCATTCAAGGAAGCAGAGCATTCAAGTGACACAAATACACTAGCAGGCTCATTGCGTAGGAATTGTTAATTACTGCTTTTCTAACGAATCGGAATTGGATCAGATCATTTCTCAAACTCGTTAATTATTTAGACTAATAAAAGGAAAGTTGTTTCATACCTGTTGCATTATCATTAGTCGTCTCTGCTGTATTACTATCCCAAGAATGGATTGCACTGTCGACACTCATTAGTCCTGGACTTGAATAATTACATCGAGCGTCATCTGTAAAATAAGAAAATGTTTGATGAGTACCTTGTAAATTTTTATGCATTATCAAGTCATTGGTGAAGAAACCTCCATTTTTTGTATGATAAAATAAGGATTACTCTGAATCCAGTTCTTTATTTGGCAGTTTATAAAGAAGACAACAATGTTGATGAATAGGTGAGTTCATAAAAAAATAATATAATTGTAAATCAAAATGTATAACAAATGTGAATTCAAAATAAAAGTGTTGGATTATCTTGAGAATATGTATGATGCTCTTGAGAATAAGTATGTACCATATATGTAGGGAAATTGTGATGGACTGCACACGGTAGACATCAAAGAGGTATCAGGAATCATGGGCATGTTTACTTACAAGATACTGCCTAGTGTCCGTGGGAAATATTGCCACTTTGATATGATATCACATACATATTGTGAAGGCAATCAATTATATGCTCTTCTGAATTATTAGCTAGAAATAAATTATGTAAGGGTAAGTTAAGTACATTACTAATTCCGTTCGCATTGGTCGGTGAAAAACGTCATAATAAAATTGTAATCTGTGTAAAATGTAAATGTATGAGATTCCTATAATGATTCGACTGTTTTCATTTCATTCGTTGAGTCATTAATTGGAGAAGAACTGTGTTTTTTGACATTTGGTATCATAATATTGTTACGGAATTAGGGAGTACGGCCCTGTTCATCTCGAACGTGCCAGGCTACGCGAACCCTCTGGACTTTCCGATGACGTCACCAAATCATCAAGAAGCCAGATGGTTCCGGAAATGACCTCGGAAGTTCTAGACGTATGTTTTTGAATATTCACGCGACAGAGTTCAGTTTATTCATTGATGTTAATTGTGTGACTCGTGCGAAGTTAGAGCGGTAATTTGGAACTGTGATTACTGTAGTACATCATTATGTTGTTTTCGAAATTAAATGAACGGACATTGAATTTATTGTATGTTTGATTGCAATAAACGAACCCAGTTTTGTAACAGTTGGTATCGGAAGTGAGGATTTTTAGTGACTATTCGAGAACAATTAATGTTGAATACGAGAACAATTAATGGCAAATACGACGACATGAAAGCCATAATGGAAATGATCAAGCAACAGTTTGCGAGCAAGAAAGAAGAATACTAGAAAAAAAAAGGAAAAGAAAAACAAAAGGATGACGAACGACGCCAGAGAGAGAAGCAAGAGGGGATGAAACAGAGACAGAGAAAAGAACAAGAAGAGGAAATTCGTCTACAAAAGGATGAGGAATGACATGAAGGAGCAAAACAAGAGGAAGAAGAAAGGCGTCAAAGAGAAAATTGAGCGTAAAATTCTGGAAGAACAAAACAGGGAACAACAGAAAACATTTTTCGAGCAGATATTCCAGAATGGACAAATCGAAGACCTGAAGGAAGAAATCAACACAGTCAGGAAACGATGGAAAGAAGGGACAGATAATAGAAAATCAAGGCAGACCGAGAAGAAGTAAAGATAGAAGTGTAGGCGGTGCGAGAAGAACTAGATTTTTTTTTGCCTCACTGAAGATTCAAGACCACCGTGACAGGATCGCACAATTCCGTAAAACCACCGACTTTCGAGGGACAGTTGCGATGGCACCTATAATGGCTTTGAGTGCTTTGACAATGTTACAGACCAAGTATGGATATCTTATTGCTGCATTAGAATGGAGATGCGGCAACCATCATCGAGCGCAGCTATATCGGACACAGTTGAAAACGTGTACAGAAATCGGGCGGAAGTCTGCAGGAGTTTGAAGCAGACTCTCAGAGACTTATCCAGCTTTCACACCTAGATTTCAAAGAACAGCTGGTGGTGCAGGTATTTATCTTTGTATTGTAGGATATTGAAATATAAAGGACCCTAAGATCAACAAGCTTCAAGAAATGCAGTGTACCTCTAGTTCGTTCCTTGGAAGTGAAAGCGGCTTTCAACATCTCAAGGTCGAAAGTGAGAGCGGTATAGATCGGAGAGAGAGAGAAACAATGCGACAGCATAGAACAGAGGCTCAGCAGAATACTGGATCAACAGGAAACCAAGAATAACATCGCAAACAATCAGACAAGAGGAAACTGCTTCAGTTGTGGTAGAAGCAGACTTTTCCATAGAGGTTGCAAGGTGAGATTACCATCACATCTGTTATCATCCTAGAGGACACCACCACGTTTCTTCTTACCTTTGAGGCCAACATTGCCAGAATAGACAAGAGGCATCTGTTTCAGATGTGATAGGAGTGGAAATTTCCAGTGGGATTGTGAGGTGAGGTTGCCGCCACGTTCGTCATCACCTTAGAGGGTATCCGCACGTTCCTACTCACCAACGACGACCGGATCATCAAGTGAGTTTTCGGGCAGATATCGAAAAACTGGATTGTCCAATACATCAGGAGATATGCAGACTAGTGGAAGCGAAGCACCCAGGTTCATCCAAGTCAATAGAGTCAGAAGAATCACCGGTAATTCGTCTACCAGGGAAAAGACTAACCAGTATCATACCGAACATCTCCTGGAATAACCAAATGGTAATGCAGAAGTATTGTCTAGGAAACCGAGCACCCGAACAAAATCAGAGAACAAGGTCAGACAAACGAGACTGTTACCTGAGGACAACTGGACTACTAGACACATGAGACAGGACAGGTTACCGATCCATTGGGAACTTTCTACATTGGAAATAGGACGGAACTGGCAGACCCTCCTGGAGAGATATTTCGAATAGAGATCCCATCTTCAACGCATGTGAGTACAATGAAATTCCCTGGTTGTGGAAAATAGGAAGAGGATAAGTGAAGTCTTGAAGGAAATTCTCGGAGTCAATAAGATCTTGGACAAGATCAGGCAGATATTTTATCCAAAACAAGGTCCTGGGGTGAAATGAAGAAATTTAACGCAGGCGCCCCATTCGAACGGATGCCATTGATGAAGCTGAACCTTTTCCAGACCAGGCAGTATCCACAGTAGCCAAGTCATTGATGGACAATATGTTCTCAAGATTCGGAGTACCGATGGAGCTACATTCCGACCAAGGAAGGATTTTCGAATCGGAGTTATTCAAGAAAGTTTGCGCAAGCTGATGGGTATCAACAAGACCCAGAACCACGGCGCGACACCCCCAGTCAGATGGTATGGTTGGAAGATTCAACCGAACTATGGAAGAGCATATTTCCAAGGTTCTGGAAAAACATCAAAAGCAGCCGTTCATGACTCAACCAAGCTTACCCCGGCTAGCAATATTTTTGATTGCCCGGTGACTTGGTATTCGGATCACCAAGCCTATTGAAAATCCTCGAAAGAGGTTGATACTGGCCAGTGACAGGATGAAAGCTCGTTATGATTTGAAGAATAATTCATTTGGCTGTACAACCCACGGCGGAAAAAAAGGTGTATTCCCCAAACCACTGCTTTGGGAAGGACCGTACGGGGTAAAGAAGAGCATCAAGACTAAGATGAAGTTTGTTCACCTCGAAAGACTGAAGCCCTATCATGGTGAACCAATGGTATGTATGTCACGAATTAAACTTTGTCTAGTTACTGGCGAAGTTTTTGGGCGTAACCAGAAGAGCTTTTCTTCGCTGAATTTTAACATTCGGTTTGTATATCGTTCGAAAAACTCCTTTATAATTTTTCCATTCCGAAGACTATCAACTAGTAACCACGCATTATTTCTGACAAGGGCATGGAATTCTTTATTAATTTTTCGCATTTTCTCCATCCTCATCAACACTAGGAATTTGAGTCTAGGTTCTCCATATTCACTTGTTTGAGCATCAATTGGGGCTGGTTGAGTTTTATAAACTGCAGATTTCAGATGAGCCCATAGGAAAAAATCTAAGAGAGTCGAATCTGGAGATTTCGGAGGCCACTCGATAGGTCTTCTCTTTAAAATCTAACGGTTGTTATAATGGTCAAGATAGTGCACTGTCTTGTTGGTAATGAAATTGATCTTCGTTTGAGACACGGTTGCCGTCTGGATCAATTTGATTTTCCAGCTGGCCCACAATTGAAAGCTTTAATTTCCCTATTAAGAACATTTCTCCATAAATTCCAGCCCACACATTTACTTTTTGAGGATGCTGAGTTGATGTGACCTTTCATTATCAGGTACGGATTTTCATCTCTCCAATAACGACAGTTTTGCGTATTCATAATAATAATTTCTTTATTTTCACAAATTAATTTGTACATCAACAGTGTGAAAATACAAATAAAAAATAGAAAAACGTCAATAAAATCAAGAAATAGTCGAAAAGAGACAATCTAAAACCTTCGGACATAAAAAGGAACATCACATACACGTCACAAACAATAATAATAAATAATTTGAAATATAAATATAAAAATATGACAATAACTATATAACCCTAGGTGTATATAAAGAAAACGTTCACGTAACAAACAAGTTACGACAGAAATTCCTCAACAGTGTGAAAATAAAAATAAAAAAACGTCAATAAAATCAAGCCATAGTCGAAAAGAGACAATCTGAAATCTCTGCATGTATATAGGAACATCACATACACGTCACAAACAATAATAAGAAATAATATAAAATATAAATATAAAAATATGACAATAATTCACTATAAAGAAAACGTTCACGTTACAAAACAAGTTACGACAGAAATTCCTCAACAGTGTAGCAGTTTTTTGACAATAAGAGCTGCTTAACTTTTGTCTTGAAAATATGTACATTTCCTGAAGCTTTAATGTCATCGGGAAGTTTGTTGTACAGTTTGCATCCCTGATATTCAAAGCTTTTTTGGTAGAGTGCAGTGCGATGTTGACTGGGTAGGAGTAAGTGTGCATTTCGTGTCAAATGGGTATGTGGTGGTCTGTTGGTAGCCAATATGTTTTTGTTGCGGTATACATATGTGCACGCCTCAAGTATATATAGTCCTGCAACTGTTAATATTTTCAAGTTCTGGAATGCTCCCCTACAGGAATCCCTAAAACCCAACTTAGCAATGATCCTTATTGCATATTTCTGTATTATGAACACTCGACCCACAGAGGAACTTGTGCCCCAGTTCAGTATGCTATACCTGAGGTGAGAATTGAAATTCGCATAGTAAAGCATAAGTAGAATCTCTTGACTGCAGTGATTGAAGAGAAACCTAAGAGAGTAGCAGGAATTTCTGAGCTTTTTGCACAAATTATCTACTTGTGGCTTCCATTGTAAATTGTTGTCGAAGACAACTCCTAACATGTTGGTTGTTGTTGTGGAATCCAATGATAATTCAGTATTCTGAAACAGACGTGGTGTTGTCGTCTTATCATGAATTGAAGCATTTTGGTTTTTGTTTCATTCATTTCTAAATTATTTTCCTCAGACCAAGTGATAACTTTACTGAAAGTGCTCTCAGCTGTATTTTTAAGGGAGTTTAGGTCATCCTCAATAACTAGTATATTCGTGTCATCAGCATAACATATACAGTGAGTGGAAGAATTTCCATTCAGATACACTAATAAATCATTAGCAAAAACTAAATATAATAGAGGCCCCAAAATGGATCCCTGAGGCACACCGTCGGCAATATGTTTTTCGGAGCTTGTATTCTCCCCAATTTTTACTATTTGTCTACTATTTTTATTCAGGTAGGAGGTCAATGAATTGAGCGGCAATCCTCTAACCCCATATCTTGAGAATATTTCCAGCAAAAGACTGTGATTCACGCAATCAAACGCACGTGAAAAATCAATAAACAATCCAAGCACACACTTTTTCTGGTCCAAGGCCGTTATTATTCGACTGTGAAAATCGCAAAGAGCTGTATTAGTGCCATCTCCCCATTCAGATAGTACATTCACCACTGAAACAAATATTTTTTCCTACAACTCTCTGAAAAAGTGCACATTTGCGTGCCTGAAGTGTGTAATTTCTCAATATCAAAATATTGTTTCATTATTTTAGGGAAAAGTGTGCAAAAAGTGTAATTTTTTGAACGGCTGTTGCTAGGCGATTAGAAAGTGTGAAAAAAGTTAACTTCTTTGAACGGATGTTGCTAGGCGATGAAATACTGACGTTCTCGCGGGTCTTGCCTTTAGATGCCGCCTAGCCTTCCGATCGCCCCAGCCTGCTGAGTCTTTGGTCACCATGTCACCGAACCGTATGCTATCATGGGTCTGATGACCCTGCTATATAGCCAAATGAATATTTTCGGTTGTAGCCCCACATCGTCTCACTTAACCATTTGCTGTTTGTCTCTGAGAAAGCTCCGGAAGAGCTCTAGTGGAATACCTAGTATGCGTATGTGTTCAAGCTTCTCCAGCAAGAGCTCGTGGCTGACCTTGTCAAACGCCTTTGCTTTGCTTTGTACAGCACTGAAGTCACATATGGAATAGCGTCTTGAGTGCTTCGATTTTATCTCAACCCATACTGGCTGTCGGATAAATTAGGTTGGTTTATCTTGATACATCGGTAAAGATTCCATCACGAATGCTTCTTTGGATGTGGGTACTCTCTAATGTATAATATTTTCTTTTTTCCTACAGTCAGATTCTTTGCGACCACGATTAAATTACATTTGTAGGGACATTTAATTGAATCATTCTTTCGCTTGAATTTGTTCCCCATATCATTCTCCTTTGGTGGTCTGATCCAATTGGAATGGGATTTTGTAAATGAAGTATATTCGTGATTAGCCCAACTCCCCCTGGCGTGGAATTAATCTATGAGTTTGATTCTCAGAGCTTTCGGTTTTGGTAGTGCTCAAATTACACATAGAACGTTTCCATAAGTGCTTCGGTTGATGTATAAAAAGAGAATAGAGAGATCATCTGCATTTTCGAATCCCATTTCTCTCAATTTATCCGCCGTATCGAAATCCATTGAGGTGATCTGCCATGGATTCACTATGGCAATACTTCACAATACATTATGATGGCTGAATGGAAGAAATTATATCAGCTCTGGTTGGTTGGGTTGGTTGAAAACTGACGAGCCGGGTTGGCACTTAGCGACCAGCTAAGTGCCAAGTCTATTGTATCACTCTGTCGTCAGTGGTTCCTCATTCAAACAGGTTTGTGCCTTTAATTAGGTTCAGTAGCCTGTTAATCAGGTTCTTCGGATTCATGCCTGTTTCCGGGCTGATCTCTCCAAAGGTTCTGTGTCGCTTTCTACTTAGGACGTCACAGTCGAAGATAATATGAGAGGCTGTTTCCTTCTCTTCATCACATAGCCTACACTCCACGGTTTCCCTGCGTACTCCCATGGCGTTTAGGTGTTTTCTTAGGCCGCAGTGTCCAGTCAACAGACCTACATTTACGTGCCTTCGTTCTGTTCAGGTTCAGAAGGTCAGCCGTCAGGGTCCGGTTTGAATGCCCTACCATGACTTTGCTGTGTATTTGCCCGACAGTTTGATCCCAATATTGTTGGTGTCTTCTTTTTATCCACTCGTCGATCAGGGTCCTGCATCGGTTTTTGCTAATTCCAGGCACAGGTTCTGGCCCTGTGAATAGCGTTTCTGATGTTCGTCTAGCTAGCTGGTCCACTTCGTTGCCTTCAATGCCTCTATGACCTGGCACCCACATCAAGGTGACCTTTTTCTTTTTTGCTAGCTCGATGAGGTTCTGGAGGCAGTCCCAGACCAGTTTAGACTTTATCTGTATAGAGTTGAGGGCTTTGATAGCACTTTGACTGTCAGATAGAATGTAGATATGTTTTTTCCTATAACCACTTTTTAGATTCTTCTGAATGCATACCATAATAACATGTGTTTCAGCTTGGAATATCGTGGAGCATTTGCCAAGTGGTATTATGTAGTCCCTTCTTGGCCTCACCCCATGTATTCCTGCTCCCGTCCCTCAACTGTCTTTGAACCGTCTGTATACCAGATTATGTCGGCAGTTGATTTTTGTTTTTTTTACCGCTTTCTTAGTTGTTTGAACAACCCTCAGAAGTTAATGAAAACTTGTACGAGTTAAAATCACGGGGACCCTACCTTTTATAGTGGGATCCGAAACCACTCTTGGGACCTTGAAAAAATGTTTCACCAGCTGCGGGATTTGAACCCGAGCCGGGTGGAAACAGTCGACACAAGACCAACGCTGTTGCCACTGAGCCACAAGCCCCGTCGATTGTGATTCTATACTCGGGGCCCATCCAGATCCGTCAATTCGTGTTCCGAATGGTTTTTCGAATGAGTATAGGGGTTGCATGTAGTCTGAAATCATTGATTACATGAGTGATTCTGGTGTGTCCAGTTGTTCGGATTCTCCAGTTTTTTGTTTGTTTCAGTCTGTATGCGCTCATCCTGGCCTCTCCAATGACATGTAAGTCAAGGGGTTCAAGGTTTAGGATGATTTCCATTGCAGCTGTTGGAGTGCTATTCATTGCACCCGTGCAGAGACAGGCAAGCCTCTGGATTTTCCCAAGGTTGGTTTTTGCCTGTCTTTGATTTGTTTTTGGCCACCATAAGAGTGAGCCATAAGTTACTCTTGGTCTTATTACCGCTGTGTGAAGCCAGTGCATGTCTTTTGGTTTAAGCCCCCAGGTTTTTCCAAAAGCTCTCCCACACATCATGGAGGTAATCTTGCTTTTATTGGTTACATGTTGAAGATGCGAGTTCCAGGTTAGAATCAGCCCTAGATATTTCACCTGCTCTACTACTTGTAATGTTTCGCCGAATAGTCTGGGAGGTATGATATCTCCCATGTTCCTTCTCCGGGTGAAGGGAATTAGTGTTGTTTTGTTCTGATTTGCCCTTGGGCTCTCTCTGTTACACCATTCCTCACTGCCCTCAGTGCATTTTGCATTAGCTCTGAGGTTGTTCGAGTATTCTTTCCTTTGTTGAGGATGACCAAGTCATCTGCATACCCTTGAGAGTAATACCCTTGGTTATTCAGAGAAATTAGCAGTTCATCTACAATCATGTCCCACACAAGGGGGGGGGGGGAGTATGCCCCCCTGTGGGGTACCGCTGGAAATTTGGCTTGGACCAGTCTATTGTGAAGCATTGAGTGTATCCACCTGCAGGTGGTTTCGTCAATGCCTCTTCGAGTGGCCGCAGAGACCATACTTTCAAAGGAGGTTTTCTCGAAGGCTCCTTCGATGTCTAGGAAAGTGCCTAGTGCAATTTCTTTGTTTGCTAGAGACTCTTCAAGCCTTGAAACAAGCTGATGAAGTGCTGTCTCGCATGATTTTCCTGTTAGATAGGCATATTGGTTTTGATGTAAAGGCCGTTCTATAAGAGCTGTTTCCCTTATGTCTCTATCAGTTTATCTAAGCCTTTCAGAAGAAATGAAGATAGGCTTATTGGTCTGTATGCCTTTGCCTGGTCGTATGAGTCCCGTCCAGGTTCTGGAATAAAGACAATTTTTACAGTTTTCCAGGTTTGAGGTAGCCATCCCAATGCTAGGCTCAGCCTGTACAGTCTGCACAGTTCTGGTGCTAGATATTCAACTCCGCTCTGAAGTAGTATGGAAAATACTCCATCCGGGCCAGGAGACTTGTAAGGCTTGAAGGAGTTTATTGCCCACACTACTTTTGAGTGAGTTACCGTTCGTTTAACCACTTCCCAGTCTGCCCTTTTTGCCCTCAAATGAAGGTTTGCAGGGATTTCATATTTTTCATATCTGGGGTTTGCTTCGATCTAATTTTTTTACCCGCATTTTTGCTGCATAATGATGGATACGATCTTAATGTTACTGAGAGTAGCCTGTGCCTATAGATTATTTGATGAATACAGTTGGATGAAACTTGGAATGTGGAGTTTATCATTACCTATGAAAAATGAATTTGTGGCATAATGGACAGATTATTAAATTGAAGAAAAAAAGCATCCTCAAGCGAGACTCGAACTCGCAACCTTAGGCTTGCTGGACCTACGCTCTTATCAGTGGTTGGAGATCATCTTCCTAGAACTTCTACTGAAATCGTCACTTCGACGATGATGTTTGGGTGAATGGGTACCGGGTCTCGACGGCCACTGATAAGTACGTTCGATTTGTCGATTCATTCCAACATTCACATTAAATTAAAGGAAGTGAAGTGTTCACGAGTGTGTGTCGATTCGTATAGCCTCGATAGCTCAATGTGAAGAGCGTAGGTCCGGCAAGCCTAAGGTTGCGAGTTCGAGTCTCGCTTGGAGATGCTTTTTTTTTAAATTTAATAATCTGTACATTATGCTACAAATTTATTTTTCATAATTTCTCACGGACAATAATTTCCCACTTCCACATTACTTATAGGGTTCAATATATTCAACAAGATAAAAAAAACTAATGAAAAAAATCATGATTACTCTCGTTTCGGACGTCCATCGTCTTAATGGATTTAGAAGGTTTTCACGACGTTTCGAATGCTTGTATCTGCAATCGTCTTCAGTATTCACCCGAAGACGATTGCAGATACAAGCATTCCAAACGTTGTGAAAACCTTCTAAATCCATTAGGACGATGGACGTCCGAAACGAGAGTAATCAAGTTACCACATCGTCTACAACTTTCAAACAAAAAAATCATAATATTCGTACCGCAAAAACTAAAACAAATGATTACCTGAAAGTTTCACATTTCTTGCAATCTTCAGCTGCACTCGATCGCCGGAGTTTTGCAATAATCTGATCGCATCTGACAAAGGTCTATGTTCCAGACTCTCCCCATTTATCGCCAATATCCTATCACCGACATGAAGAGCTCCTGTTCTCGCAGCTAAACCACCTGAAAAAACGAATTGACCATATATCAATAATTCATTTTATACTTCCTTTGGTTTTATTGCCGATCCAATAAAAACTAAATATTTACAGTTTGTAGATCTACAGTGAGCACGTAAAGGTTGGAATAAATTCGCTGAAGTCTTTACAGGGCCAGAAGAGAAAAATCGCTCAGACATATCAATGAGCAGCCCTCGTATTTGAAAGAGAACATTTATCTGCATACGTTAAATTTCATGGCATGGTACATGAGGAAATTGCCAAGAAGGAATAAATTTATGCTAAAAGCATGCACTACAGGTCGACCATTCTAGCTTGGCCTCTGTGATGCGTCGGAGAAAGAGTCACTGTGCAACAGAGACAGATAATGGAAAGTTCCTTGAATGTATAAAAGGAGTATTCTTCAATTTCAAAATGAGGTATGATTAGTGGTAAATAAAACACAATTTGTTTAATTTCATTATATTTTTAAAATTTATATTTCGGGACATGGTACTGATAAAAATCAGGTCTGTAATAGATTTGACAATGAAGATTTAATAATAATAATATTTTTTATGTTAGTGTAGAGTGAAGTACTTACATAAGTCAGTAAATGAGAAAAAAGTTAAAAGTTTAAAATCGGGTAAACCAACATTAAATGCGACAATACATGATAAATAGACATTAAAAACACTCATAGAAAAATCACCAGTCAGAAATTATAGGAATAATAATAATAATGATAATATTTATTGATGTTAGTGTACAGTGAAGTACTCACATAAGTCAGTAAATGGGAAAAAAGTAAAAAAGTTTAAAATCCGGTAGACTAACGTTAAATGTGACAATACATTGACATGATAAATTGACTGTTAACTTAAACACATAGACGAAAAATCAGCAGTCAGAAATTCTGCGAATGAGTAAAATGTATTTCGAATTCAGTAAAGCTCAATTTGCTTTTCAAACGTTTTCAAGTTCATTACCTTGACTGAGGTCGGTAGAACGTTGAACATGGTATGGCCATAATGTTTAGCACCATCCTAAGTTTTTTCAGCCTGTGAAATTCTGTAACCTTATTCTGAAGATTACGAGTATCATAATTATGTACTTGCTGATGGGCAATATATTCAAACTAATTTTTTTACGTGAAGAAGACATTGTAATACGAAAACTGATGGTAAAGTTAGAATTTTTAGTCGTGTTAATTCATTTCTACAATCATCCTGGTAGCCAATATTGTTATAATACGAAGTGCTTTCCGCTGGAGTTTGAATACTAGCTCAGTATGTGGAGAGTGGCACCACGCAATCACACAGTAGCTTATAACAGAGTGTATAAGTCCGTAATGGGCGGTTTTCAGACAAGCTGAACCAACAAATTCGGAGAGTTTTCTCAGAAGAAATAGGTTCTTTGATATCATTATTTGGGTGTACATTGCGTGGTCTAACCAATAAAGTTTACTGTCGAGCATCACCCCAATTGCTTTTACAGTATCGCTATCAGTTTCTGATGATCTTATTGTGGAAGTTCGATTTTCAGTTTTCTAAACATTCAGACAAAGTTTTTTCGCAGAGTACCTTTCCTTGGCTAATCGACTGTGCGTCGGTAATCCAATTATTGAGTTGAGTACTATACTATGGTTGTGTCGTCAGCAAATAATATGGAATTTGTATTTTCAAATATGCTTAGGAAGTCATTAATATAGATTGAGAAGAGGACGGGGCCCATGACAGAACCTTGGGGTACCCCATGTTTTATCTGAAGTTTCAGATGTATTATTATTATTATATGTGACGTATTGCGTGGGGTCATTCAAATACGATGTTAAGAGGAGTACGCTGTTGTCATTGAAGCCGTAGTATTTTAATTTGAACAATAGTAAATCATGGGACACTGTCGAATGCTCTGGTTAGGTCTAGAAACAGCCTGGATGAAACATTTTTCCTCGAAGCCTTTCTGGATTTGATCAGTTATTGCAAGAATCGCTGAAGCCATAGATAATACGTTTCTGAAGCCGAACTGTTGAGAATCGAGAATATTATCAATCACTAAGTGCTCAGTAATCTGGATTTGTAGTGCTATTTCGAATACTTTACCAAAGAAAGGTATCACAGATAAAAAACGATAGTTTGTAAATTCCTCTTAAGAACTTTTTTTGTATATGGGCACTACTCTGTTTTCAGTTTCAGTACACTGGGAAACGTGTCTGTTCTATGCAGAGGTTTAAAAGGATTGTTAGAGGAATTACAATTTTGTGTCTAAAAGATAATAATATTTTGATGTTAATGCTATATGCGTCCTTACTATTAGTTTTTTTCATCCCTTGTATTATATCTCCGACTTGAAAGTATGTTAGGAGTTGGAATTTGAGATCTTAAGATTCATGGCAAGTATGTCTGAGAAAATCTGGTGCTGTTTTATTTTCCTGGGGAATGTTGTTTGATTTACTGGGATCCAATTTACTATTTAAAATTGTCTGAATATTTATGTTTATTGATTTCAAGAGACTCCGGCATGCTAATTACCTTTGTTTTCCGTTTAAATGATTGTCCACTGTATTATTTCCAAAACAAGCAAAATGTTCATTACGTATGTATCCATCTGTAAATTATATATTGAATTAGAATTTACATTAATACACGTGAAACAAAATGAATCAACAATATACCCAACAACTAACCCAAATAATTATTATGATTCCAAATAATATACACGAACACAATTACATATGAAATGTATGAATTAACGTAGGTTTGATTATTTTCAACAGTTAAGTTTTGATCCCCATGATCTTCATTTAATTCCTCCATTCCAGACAAATCGCTCTCTTGTACGTCTGACCAATCAGTTTCACCACTTTCTGTATCAATATCGTTTACGCCCTAGTTAATAATAATCTGTTCCACAACTATATCTATTGTTGGTTCCTTTGCCTTCAGCTAGCTCACATCGAGATTTCTATTTGTCGGCTGAGGATTCTTTGAAAAAGTCATCACAATATTTAATGAACTAGTTGAAATTGAAATACACGTTTTTTCTGGCGACGTATTATTTTATTTCAGCCCAAACCAACTCAATGCAATTCAGATCTGGATGATATGGAGGCAGTCGCAATACATCGTGACCTTTTGCATTGAGAAGCTCGTCTTTCATATCTTTTGTGCCTTGGTTTATGGATATTCATTATGCTGTAAAGTTGTGGTTTTAACATTTTATTATCAAAAGGTATACCCCAAATCCGTAACCATCATTGCATTTTCGCTTTCTTTGACAATTATGTTGGCGATGTTTCCAGTTGTTTGTGGGGCGTTATCAATTACCACAACACTTTTTGGTTGTAAATTGGGAATGCGTTTCTCCGAACCCACTTTTTGTAGGTCTCGAAATTAATGGCATGATGGTAGTCACAACAAGTGCTGTTTGATTTCCATCTATTATAGGCGTTAGGAACAAACCCATTTCGCCACCTTCATTGGAGGCAAATATACATTGTATAAGAATAGTCAATTTTGTATTTTTAACTAAACCCAACTCTTCCTGAAGCTTAAAAAAAATGAACACAGAAAAAAAAATTAAACACAAAAACAGACAGTACCTGAACATTCGGCATAAAACTTGGACAATGTATAAACACTTTTTTCAATTAAAAATTCTTTCAGTTTTCTTTTGAACTCATAGGAGTTACATTTGTCATGTTTCATTTTACATACGCAAGAAGCGTTTCCTGTAATTTTGTATTTACAATAAGGTACATAATAATAATTTTTTTGTCTGGTTTGTTTGGAGTGAATGCCATTTTTCTCTCTGGAACGTTTCTTGTGATTGAATACAAATAAGCAATGTCCACTATCAATAGGGATGGGACAGTCAAAACACGTAGCTCTCTAAATATTGCCCCTCAAGTCACCACTATTTTTTCTGTATACTCATGATTTACACAGTCATATACATTTTAGCCATTGCCACTTTTATGCCGATGACACGCAACTTTATTGATCTTTTCCAGAAACAGATCTCTTGGAAGCCAATACTCAACTGAACTCTGATTTGGAGACAATGATATCAATTTCAGAGAAGTTCTGTCTTTCCATAAATCCCAGTAAATCTGTGGGTGTGTTGTTTGGTAAGAATGTGGCACGGAATCGTTGTACTAAAATCAGAGATATGCCAATTATGCCAATTGACAGTGCCAAAAACTTAGGGATTATCCTGGACTGCTCCTTGAATTTCAGTCAATACCTCAACCTGGTTATTAGACGGGCCTTCTGAAACCTCAAATTAATTTATGCTAACAGAAATTTTCTTGATAGACGAAGTAAAATTTCTCTATGTGAATCTCTTGTCCTTTCACACCTGACTTATGGTGACATCAATTATGAACCAGCCATCTCCAAAAGAGATGCGCAACGCTTACAGTTAGTTCAGAACTCTTGTCTCCGTCCCATTTTTGGACTAGGCATATTTGTGGACACTTGAACGAACTAGGATGGTTAAATATTGAGGGGAGGATATTACACGCTTTTTTTTTTATGTTCTGGTTCCCACGAAAAGGGATATCCTGTAATGTTCAGAGAACATCGTGGGAACCAAGGGAAAGAAGGTAGGAGTTGGTGTTCTTCTTAAATTTCTGGAGGTTGTATGCCTCGGGGAACACCTCCCTAGGCAATGAGTTCCAAAGCCTCGCTGTTCGTTGGATGAACGAGTCTTTGGAAAGTGATGTTCTGCAGGTCTCCAAAGTGACCACGAAGGGGTGCGATGACTGAACTTGACGGGTTAGTCTCGAAGAGACTGCCAAAGCAGGAACGATTGTTGATATTTCAGAAGAGCATCGCCCATGAAAATATCTATAAAATAGAGACAAATCGCCAACTTTTCTACGGTGTTCCAGACAAGTGAGCGAGTTTGTAAGCGAGGCATCACCGACGAGACGAATTGCCCTTTTTTGGACAGAATCCAATAGCCTCAGGATATGTTTAGGTGCCGCGCTCCAAATATGGGAACAGTATTCCAGGACAGGTCGGATCTGTGCCTTATAGATCATAAGCAGCTGAGTGGGGGTGAAATAGCTCTTGGCACCAAACAAAAAACCAAGTTTTTGGGATGCACTTTTGGCAATGGACCTCACGTAATTTTCCCAGGAAAGGTTATTGCTGATAGTAATACCAAGCATCGATATGGATGACTTCAGTGGTATGGTTACTCCTGACAAAGTTATGTTAGGCACAGTGAGATCGGCTTTTCTAGAGGAAAGACATGCTTGTGTTTTGTTTGCATTGAATTCTACCAAGTTATTAGATCCCCACTCGAGAATTGTTGCTAAGTCCATATTTATATTATTAACATTTCTTCCTCGTTCATTTCTGGTTTCACGGGCTGATATAGGGGCCCTGGAAGAAAGAGCGGTATGGAGGGTACTATCATCGGCAAAGCTGTGTACTGGACATGAAGTTGCTTTCAACAGGTCGTTGATGTGAAGTAGAAATAGTGTTGGTGCGAGAATAGATCCTTGCGGAACACCAGCATTTATGAGTAGAGTGTCAGATGAAACTCCATCGACCACTACATGGAGAGACCTGTTTGAGAGAAAACTAGCAAGCAGAGAACACAGCTGAGGGGGCAAGCCATAAGACGGAAGCTTGGCGAGGAGTCCCTGGTGCCAAACTCGATCGAACGCCTTGGAGATATCTAATGCCACAGCTAAAGTTTCTCCATACTTTTCAATAGATAGCTGCCATATATGTGAGACGTAAGCGAGCAGGTCACCAGTTGATCTCTGATGGCGGAAGCCATATTGCCTATCGTTGACAATTCCTGAGTCTTCCAGATATTTCATGAGCTCGATGTTGATGGCTTTTTCCATGACCTTTGAAATAATAGATAGCAGTGCGATAGGTCTGTAGTTGCTAGGTAGGGCCTTTTTGCCTTTTTAGGGACTGGCTGTACTCTTGCAATTTTCCAATTGGACGGAAATACCCCCAAATTGTAAGAGTGGTTGAACAACTTGCAAAGAACAGGTGTTAGTTCGGGGGCACATTTCTTGAGAACAATCGGCGGGATTCCGTCAGATCCACAGGCTTTGTTGGTGTTGAGACCCAGCAAAATCTTTCTGATAGTACGTTGGCGAAAGGTGATCTCGGGCATGTGACTGTCAATAGGTGTAATGTTGGGGGTTGTTTTCCCGATGAATCCAGAGTGGAATTTCCAGCAAATAGGTGCGCAAAGATATTGGCTTTTTCCTGGGCAGTCGTTGCTAGTGTTCCATCTTCTTTGGTTAGAGGAGGAAATGAGCTGGAAGTGAAGTTTCTTCCCACAGCTTTGGCGAAAGACCAAAATGAACGGGATCCGTTAGGACATTCAGCAAGTTTTGATCTTATTTTGGCATTGTGGGCATCTTTTGAGCATTCTATTGTCTCTTTGCATATGCCTCTAGCCTCGACATATGCTGCTCTGGTCTCAGGGCCCGGATTTTTAGCCATCGATGGTATGCTGCCTGTTTGGAAGCCACGGCTCTAGAGCAGTTTCTGTTAAACCAGGTCTTATCGGATGATGTTCTTCTTTCGGTATTCGGTATGTAAGTTTGCATCCACACCATGATGATTTCAGAAATTGCCTCAGCACATCGTGTTGGATCTACTGAAGAGAAACAAACTCTCTTCCATGGAAACGCTGAGAAAAACATACGAAGACCTTCCCAGTCGGCCGAATTGTAATGCCACATGAGACGGGGTGGTATTGTGCAGCTCGATGATAAATGGAAAGAGCATGTTGTGGAGATGAGGGTGTGATCAGAGTTTCCAAGTGGGGTACAAACTTCTATTCTATACGGGTCAGGATTGGTGGTGAGGAAAAGATCTAGTGTATTGGCAGACTGGTTGTTGACATCAGGAATGCGGGTTGTTAGCTCGACCAGTTGTTCTAGACCATGAGTAATGGCGAAGGCCTCGGCTTGACGACCCGCATCATCTGTTTTGTTAGAGAATTTGAGCCGGGCAGCGTTATGTACATTAAAGTCTCCCATGATTATGGTTTCAGCTGTTGGATGGTTCTCCTGAATGTAGTCCAGTTTGAGTGATAGAAACTCAAAGAGGTCGTTATATGAAGGTTCATTAGGTGATAGGTAAAGGCAGCAAAGGAACTTAGTCAGTTTGGTATCATATAGCTTGAACCACATCACATCAAAGTCTTTCGGTTCCAAACTCTCTTCACGCTGGCATGAAAGGTTAGCCTTAGCGTAAAGGCAGACTCCACCTTTGAACCTGAATCGAGAATGGAGTTCGTAACCAGGACAAAGCATATGGACCTTGTTGGTGGACGAATTTACTTGTGTTTCTGTTAGAGCCAGAATATCCGGTTTTTTCGTCTGTAGGTGATGGTGGACGTCATTGATGTTCTTGTTGAGTCCGCGGATGTTGCAAAAATTAATCTTTAATGTTGAGTCCCCTCGAGTACCTCTCGCCCGGAAATCCGAATGGAGAGGTATTTTGCTTCCGGAGTGTTTTACTCTAGGAGACTTCATCATTATTACTATTAGGATGCACCTGAAAATGAAGGAGATATTGGGGAAAAGGAAAGAGGGAGATCGGAAGGTATCGACCGAACACTGAAACATGGAATGATCCATTTCACAGCACACAAAGTCGATATGGTGGTATTTCACCGGGCGATGAGACCATCTTCCACCTACGGTTATCCTTTTAGTCGCCTCTTACGACAGGCAGGATTTACCATGGGGCTATTCTAAAGCCGACCCCATACAGCATGCCTGTACTCAGTTCCACAAAGTAGTATTAACCCATAAACCACCATACCTTTACCAAAAGATCATTTTCCGCACCGACGTTCACAATGTCAACGTTCGGTTCAAATCTCGGCTCACACCATCATGTCACACCTCTGCCCAATATAGGTCCTACTTTTCGTACATGATCGCTAAACTCTATAACTGGATTTCTGAAGACCTGAAGAGATTGAACATATCAAGTTCCAAAAAACTCCTGAACTCAATCTTAAACACTATGTGTATATCCTTATTTATGTTATTTGTCATAAAACTATTTTCTTCTACAGACATGGATTTACCAAAAGCAATTTGTAATAGACTACCAACTTAATGTTCCTCTTTGTTTGTTTGGTATTAATTTTTTTCTATTTTTTTTTTTAATTTTTCATTATTTTAACATTTTTTTTTCATAGGTTGAGTGGAAGGAAGCACTTGTCTGATCCCTCTGGATCTGTCAGAAGCTGATTCTGAATTTTGGTAAAAATGTTTTTTTACATCTAATGTTTTTATTATTTTATAATTTCTTTTTGATTTTTGCCTTTATACTTCTTCCAATAAAAGCGTTTATCATTATTATTATTTAACTTTCTCTAATGTAGGAACCGCCTTCTCTGTTATGTGATTATTAACAATCGTTCTTCGCAAAATTGCTAAATCTCCGTCGACAAGAAGAGTTTTAACTTTTCTGTTTATTCTCTTATTATTAGGGGTTGGAAATTTTGTTGAATAGTCCTTTTCAACTTGTTTTGCTTCCTTTTTAATTAGTTGAATATTCCCAATGGAAAAAATGCATAAGTTTTAAATTTTCTCTAGGGACTGTACTTGGGCGATGTAAACACCACGAATGCACCGCTTAAACTGAGCTCTCAAGCGTTATGCTACTGCGCATCCAAACTCCAAATGTCTAGCTAGCAATGTTGACCTGTGGGTACTTAGGATATGACCCAAATACACACATTTTTTATCACGTTTGTCCTTTTCTTCTGTTTTCTGTTTTCGTTACTAAGCTACGTGGTCCTGGCTGTTATTATTTCATTATCAACGTATTGCCAAAGTACTATTATGCCGGGTCCACATCAAACCAACAAAACATCAACTCAATGTTTCTCAACAACTTAGCAACAAATCCAAAACATTTCATTAACAAAACGTGTTTTGTTTCTGATTCCAGCAACTTTTCGCGTTCACGTTGCGAGTCGCTAAAGATCAAAGGGTTTGTTGCCATTTCTGGCAACATTTGTCGGCGCAGACTTATGAGTGTTGTGTATGGTGTTTAAAATAAGTACGAAGTATGTCGGCTGGAAAATTGAAGAGAACTGTGAATAACACTAGTAAATTGATTGAACCCTATCGAGAATATCCTTTATTATGTGTTCCGTTTTCAGGTCCAAAGGCGATATTTTTCTTGTTCAAAAGTCACGAGCAAGTGGACTAGTAGAACGCATTACTCAAGACGTTACAGTTTTAATGCCTACGTTTTGGTGAAATTTTCGCCTCCTTCGGGGCTACAATAAAAGGTGTGTGTAAATATAAAATCCTAGAGTTACAGACATCTACAACATATACATGAATGGATTATTGAAATTGTATAAATAAAATTATTACTGGATAAAATTGTGAAATTCAAAAAGTTTGCGAAATACTAGAGAGCCCAAAACATATGTGAGAAGTATCTCAAAGGTGACAATTTTTCTACTCACCCCAAATGTAATTTGAATAATGATGTTAATTGAATTATCAGAATTCGGTTTTTAATTGAAAAAATCATAAAATTTGTCGAGAGGAGTACGGATGGAATTTGTGATTATAATTTTATTGGAGGTCATATCCAAATGAATGGTTTGTTCGAATGAATTCGTGTTGTGGTTTTTCGGTGATTGAAGAACTTGTAGAGATTAAGTTTTTTTGCTTTTTTATCTTTTTCGACTGATAAGGCCGGGTCTTCAAGTTAACACTATTCTCTATGTGGGCCATTTCAAGAAATCATCTTTTACTGAGAGAATCTAAAATTTGGGTGGAATTGAAGTCAAATCGGTGGCCTACTTCAAAATGATGGGAACTCAGTGCTGTTTTGTTGTTTTTGTTTTTATTTTTAGGAACACAATCATAATGATGTAAAACAGCAGCATCTTTGTTTCAAGTACTGCTCAGTTTGTCCAATATACACTGAATCATATTCTAGACATGGTATTCGATAAATAATATTACATTTTTCCACCAATGGTGTCTCATCTTTCAATTTTGAGTATATAGAATTTCTTTGAGTCTTAATATTGTATTGTGCAATTTTTGAATTGTTGATATTTAAATGTTTCCTCAGCTTCTCTGAGAGAGCTGTTATGCTGGGAATCTTGAAAAATTGGGAAGATGTTGTATTAAGGGATAGGGTGCTGTGCCGTGTTATATTGTTGCCTGGAGGTTTCTGGCTCAAAAAATTAGGGTGATAGGATAACTATTCAATAATAAGGATTGTTTCAGTTTCTTCAAATTTTTTCAGTGAAATTTTTCATGGCTGAGCTGATAAATTTTGTCTCTTGATTGTTTTATAATGTTTGTCCTTTGATGCAGGGGATGAGCTGAATCGAAGCTTAGATATCTATCAGAGCTACGTTTTTTGTATAAATCTGTGATTATCAAATTGTCTGCTCTAATTAATAAGATGTCTAGGAAAGGGATAGTGTTGTTTTTTTCAACTTCCATAGTAAACGTCAACTCTGGGACAATGCTGAATATGTTACGAGTGGTAACTTTTTCGAAACTTGGGATGGCTAACAAGGTGTCATCTACGTATGCATATACGAATGGGATATTGACTGGATATATTTTCGGTGCTGTGCTTCTTTTACAACATGGTCCATCGTCAAGTCAGCTGAAATGGGGCTAATTGGATCACTCATAGGTGTACCTGTAACCTGGTTGTGAAATTCTCCATTATAAGTAAAACAATTTCTATTCAAGCAATGTGTTAATAAGTTTTCAAGAGTTCTTTTATCTATCTCCGTGAATTGACTGATTTCATTCCACCTGTGATCTATAATGTGAAATATTAGTTTGGGTGGAATATTCGTGAATAATGATGTTACATCGAGTGATACTAATATATAGTGGGGAGGTAATGAAATTGTCTTGATTTTGTTAACTACTTCCAGGGAGTTTTTTACATTGTGTTCTTGGGATGGGACGAAGATTTTTGTTTGTATCCTGGGGAATTTATGCATTAAATGATAGGCCTTAGGGTCCTTCCGTTTTTGTGCACTTTAGGGAGACCATATATTTTTGGACAACATGCATTGTTAATTTTCAGTGTTCTGCTAGTTCTCTCATCCACTAGCAAATTAACCGAAGTATTGTTTTGATTTTGGTGCAAATTTGTAGGATTTGTTTTTATTTTTTTGTAAAAGTTGGTATCACTGTCAAGAAGTTTCATTATTGTTTCATACTCAGTTTTGCTCAATATGGTTGTGATATTTCTTTTATCAGCAGAAACAACTAATATTTCTTTGTTTGTATTGAGATTTTTTTTTCATGAGTTTCTGATTTGAATTTAGCTTATTTTCACTGTTTTTCTTTTTATTCAGGAAATTGGTAATAATGTTATGTTAAAAATCTGGAAACTAGATCACATTTCTCCCCGCTATCCAATATCGTCTTTACGTAAATCACTTAATAATTTTTCAATGCGATATTTATTTCTTCCACGTAAGGACGGTTTTCAAATCCCTGGGCGCCATAATCGACCAGAGACTAACATGGTAAGGTCATATTAAAAACATGCTTTCCAAGGCTACATCAGCAACCTGGACGTGCCGCAGAGCTTTTGGCAAGACATGAGGTTTGAAGCCTAAAATGATATAGGTACTGGTTATATCAAACGATTATCAAACCCATGGTCACCCATGCCTTATTAGTATGGTGGCCAAGAACCCAACATCACTCGGCACAAATCAAGCTGCAGAAAGTGCAGCGGTTAGCCTACCTGCGAATCACAGGGGCAATATTTACTTGTGCCACTGCAGCACTGGAGGTAATGCTGAATCTTTCGCCACTTCACTTGTGTGTAATGAAAGAAGAGGCAAAACGTGCCTTCAGCCTGCACCAGGCATCAAACTTGAAGGCTGGAAATCTGAAGATTCGGGAAAATATTCCAGGTAAAAGCCATCAGATATTATGCCAGCTAGGCACGACTTTGAAGTGAATTATGAAGTGGTTATGAACAACCACCATATATTCACAACGATCGGGCCAGAAAGGAATGCATCAGTATGGTATACTGATGGTTCTAAAATGGACTGAAGGGCTGGAGTGGGAGTACCGGGTCCTAATTTTGGGCTCACAAAATCCCTAGGCAAAGCCCCAACAATTTTTCAAGCAGAAACCCATGCTATAGAAATTTGCGCCCAAGAATGCCTTGAAAGAGTCTTCAGGGGGGCAAAGATCTTCATCTTATCAGACAGCCAAACTTCCTGAGAGCTCTACACAGTTGTGAGTCTAGACTGCAAACTCTCCCTAAGACAACTGCTACAAACAATCAGGTTACTCCGATGTGGGTGCCAGGTCACAAGGGAATCAAAGGCAATAAAGAAGCGGACAGCCTGGCCAAGGAAGGCGCAAACAAAAAATTTTCTGGTCACGATACCTTTTGTGGTCTTTCCAAAGCCCACATCAACGAAGCTGACCAAATCAAAACGCACTGGAATAGGGTTCCAGGGCAAAGACAAGCGAAAAGGCTCTTGAGCTCGTCGCCGAAGAAAGCTGAATTTGACAAAGAAGACTTGAAACTGGTAACAGGACTGCTCACTGGACATTGTCCTCTGAGGTATCACCTAATTAATGATTTTCCATTGAAGATACGACGAGGTAGAAATCTCATTTTCCTTATGCATTGAACACGCTCAATGCATAGGAAAAATAAGTTTTCTACCTCATGGAAATTTGATTCACGATCGTAGCGAGATATTGCCACTCAATAGAAAACTATCACTTTCATTTACTTATAGAACAATCAACTATTGCTCCCATAACCTCAATACGAGAAATATCCAGATAACACCCTATTCGTCTGAATCTCCAGTCGAGCTTTATGCGGAAGTTGTTTTTGTAAACACTATCGACAAGAAAAGTTCTCGAACCTACCCCTTTCACGGAATTTTACCTTAAAGGAATTATCAATAGATCGCGAAACTTCTCACGATTCTTCACGAAAATACCAAAATCTCCTGAAATCTTATCTTGAACCGATTTCACTCGCGCCCGAGAACCCTCCTAACCGCTTTAATTTATTTCCCCTCTAATTTATCTCACTGAATCATTTTGTGTGATCAAATATTTATCTTATTTATCCTTATACCAGCAGATTCACTCGTCGTCCTATTTAATTTTCCCCATAACTAATTACAAGACGAATGAATTCCTCTGCATAATTAACTTCGCTGTTAAATCAATTCGACGCTTGAATCTGCTTTTCTATATCTTATACAGGGTACACCACAATTACATCATATGTATGTTCTCTGTAAATTAAATGATGAATCATTACGTCCTCCTCTGTTCAACTTCACCTTGAATAAAAACTGGCCCCTCGTTCCCGTACGCTGTATTATATAGCCGGCCACCGGTTTTCTAATCATCTTGAACTTCCTATACTGACAGCTGTTGGTGATCTATCAATGTTGCACGAAATTTCCTTCCATTGAACTCGACTTCACTAGGCCTGAGCTTCAATCGGAAAATTATAGATGTCCCATTTTTAATATTTGAATTTCATATATATATATATATATATATAGATGACCAAAACCACAAATGAGCGGCTGGCTTCTGTTTGTTGACTCCGCTGATTTGTCGTTTTCTACCAAGTGTTGTTCATCCTCGCACTTCTCCACCGTACTGATGAGGGCCGAGAGCCCGAAACACGTGTCTACGGTTAACTCTTTTCTCTGAGGGCTATGTCCACTAAATTCTTTCCATTTTGTTTTTAACAGTTTCCTCGATTACTTTCATATATATATATATATATATATATATATATATATATTCCTGGACTCGGATGTCACGCAGGTAGCTATAGCTGCCTCCGTGGTGACGTTGGTTGTTGCCCTGGAAGTCAGGGTCTGCTGACCGAAACCACAAATGAGCGGCTGGCTTCTGTTTGTTGACTCCGCTGATTTGTCGTTTTCTACCAAGTGTTGTTCATCCTCGCACTTCTCCACCGTACTGATGAGGGCCGAGAGCCCGAAACACGTGTCTACGGTTAACTCTTTCCTCTGAGGGCTATGTCCACTAAATTCTTTCTATAATATATATATATATATATATATATATATATATATATATATATATATATATATATATATATATATATATTGTTGGTAGTTTCTTGAACCTGAGGGTATATTTTTGGCTTGATTTTCTTGGGTTTTAGGTTCGTAGATCTGACTTTTATAAATTGATTACAACTTTGTTTTGGGATAACATGTGTAATTCAGTTTCTACGTTTCGACGGGTGGATCCACGTCTTCATCAGGATTAAAAAAATTACAAGTCTTCAAACATAGGATTCGTTTGGACTTTTTTGGTTTGTTATGGTTTTTCGTTTTATATCCATAATAAGATAGTGGTTGAGTTGTTTACTTTACGATGTGCTGATATTGGAAAAACCATAAAAAACAGTAATTGAATCGCTCCAAGAATACTAGTTTGTTTTGCAAATTTTTTTGTACGGAATCATATAATCTGGCTCCATTACAAGCACCCGACAATTCCAAAAGCGTTACTCTTGACTTGGCTGCCAATAAATGTACAGAAACTCCATATGTTTCATCAACAAAGCAATAGATACTGTATTTCTCTTCAGTTCCAGAGTCATAGTCAATCCATCTAGGAACTTCAATTGTCCTCAACCCAACAGATAAACCCTTTTTTCAATTCACTAGGTGCATCCCCATTCAACTGCTTTTTCTAGGTTTGCAGTAACTTACGACATAATTTAACCGGCCGGTGAAACCAATCGTTCATATATTCCTTGTGCCATTGAGATAATTATTCTCTTGGTTATGGTTCGCTCATTTATGTTGGAGATGTTTTCTTGGTGAATACTCAAAATGTCTTTGATGATGTTCAGGACAAACCAAGAACGGGTACTAACGTTTGTCCATCAGAATCACATTTTGTATGTTCTCAGATCGAATTTCGCCCTTACTATGAGTAAACTAGTTTCTCGAATAAATTTGTGGAGGGTCTTTTCTTCTGGAACACGTGATGGAATTATAGATGTGAAAACTTTCTGATAACTTTTCTGTGAATAAGTCGATCCCAGTTCAACAGATCTTTTCAAACATTTAGAAAGATGATATTCAATTGTTGCTCCAAGAAGAAAACGACTGCAACTTATTTTAAAAACCACTCTCCAATAAAGATATATTTTTCGTTTCCATCTAGATCTTCCAACAAAAATCTGAAAAAGTCTCAATCAGCTTCGTGCCTACCAATCTCCAGGAATGCTTAACGAATGTTTGATATTACCCCGATTTTTGCTTTTCGGAAATTTTGTAGTATGGATGGTATGAGGTTGGTTTGGACCCTTTTTAACCGACGAAACCAAAAAGGAGGAGGTTCTCTATTCGACCCGTATATTTTATGTTTTTCCATCATATTTTTTTATGTATGATCACGCATAACTTTTTACTGAGGCGTCCGATTCCGATAATTCTTTTTTCAGTGGATAGGGTGTACTTCGAATTTGGACCCATCTGAATTTAAGAAATGAAATCCACCCCTAAGGGTAGCGAAATGAAGGATATTGATCACTCACCCTCTGAATTCTGGTCCGTTAACCGATTCTATCAGGCATAACTTTGTACTGGGTTCTTCGATTTGGATGATTCTTTTTTCAATAGATAGGGTAGTAGGAGATTTAAGCCGGTTCTGGCTCTCCCCCCACCACTATGACGTCACGTGTGACCTTGAATAGTTGCAGGGTGCAATGTGTGTGTTTGACCTTGAGTTTGACTTTGAGATTTGTCATTTTTTTGGGGTTTCGTCACTTTGAGTTCGACTTCAGTTTTGTTTTAGATTTAACATTAATTTTTAGTTGGGTGTGCAATTTGTGGATTGTTTCGGCAACCTTAAGATTTGATCTCGATGTTTGTTTGACCTTGACTAAAGTTGTGGTGTAGGCATACATATTCTGTGTAGTCATCACCTTCATGAATCCTTGTACTCTCCAAGCGAGGAGGGCGTTTGTCCTGTGAGAGAGCTAAGAGTGAACTGCGAGTATTGATGAGTGCGTTGAATATCAAGAGAATCTCCTCAAAATCCATACAGATTGCGCATCGCATCGGACTTGTTGTATGGTGGGGGTATTTCACTGAAATATTCCAGGAGAAGAGTATTTCGAATCAGTGTCTCCTCCAGTGAGCTATTGAAAACAAGTCGGTGAAATGTATTCGTGTGATTGTGGTAGAGCTTTCACCCGTAGTGATAATCTTCGTCGACATCAACGGGAAACTTGCCAGGGAGGTCCTTCAGTGAAACGAGTTAAATTGAACAATGGCGATGACTCACCACCTGCACCACTCTATACATGTAATTGTTGTAATGTGACATTTCCATATTGTCAAGTCAACTCTCACAATAGAACACTCGCACACAGGACGAATTCATGTGTTCACTTGGGAGGTGGTGTACACCTCATTAAAAATGCATTCAAGTGTCGCATTTCCAGCTACAGAGTATCTAGTGAGAATATGTATACAGAGTATGCACCTTTTTCAACGATATTAAGCCCAAAGTACTCGAGTTATTGGAAAAAACATCAAACTACACAACTCCATCAAGGTCAACATGGAAGTGTTTGGAAGTTATGTCATTCAAACACAGGAATTGACAGATATAAAATCATTCAATTCTCCCAACCGTATAGCAGATCGATCAACTGATTTGAATGGATTATTTGATGCGTTTCGTGACATTATAATTGCCCAAAGTACGGAGTTTGAGGAGCGTGATTCAGGTTTGTAGTTATAATTGTTGCAAATGATGAAAGGTTTAATAAAAGTAATTTTTCAGGATGGAGTTGCGAGAAAATTATGTTCCTTGAGGTGAACATAAACAAATACAGTCCACTTGGCGGATCATCATACATGAAACTTCCCGAATTCATTGAGAGAAGAAAAGGTGTTGTCAACATAAAAAATGAAGACCAATGCTGCTTTGCATGGGCCGTGACATCTGCATTATTCCCCACTAATAATAATGTATCGGAGGTGTCATCCTATCCACATTATGAGACTGTCTTGAATGTAACAGGTATGGATTTTCCAGTAAAATTACGTGATATAAAAATGTTTGAGTATTTGAATGATATTTCAGTCAATGTTTATGGTTTGGAATCTAAGATTGAGAATAAGAGAGTCAAATATGAGGTGATTGGGCCCTTGCGATACTCTCAGAGAAAACTCAGAAGACATGTCAATTTATTGCTTATCACAGATGAGGTGGGAAATAGTCATTATTGTTGGATAAAAGATCTCTCAAGATTGGTGTCAAGTCAAATTTCAGCTCATGAACACAAAAAATATTTCTGTGATGGATGTTTATTGTACTTTTCGAATGAGCGATTACTGTTGCGTCACCAGATGCACGATTGTAATCATGTATGTACAACAGTACCGCAAACTGATTTCAGAATAAATAAATTTGGGAAAATGGTTACCGGTAATACATTAATGTTTGAAAATTTCGAAAGACAAATGAATGTACCTTTGTAGTATATGCAGATTTTGAATCGATTCTGAAGCCTATACAAACCACCGAACCGAATCCCGAACTCGCGTACACGAATAGAACCTTCCAACACGAAGCTTACTCATTTGCTTATCTGATAAAATGTTCCTTTGATGATAAATTAACGAAATTTGTTTCATATAGAGGTGCTGATGCGGCAAAAGTTTTCACAATGCGAATAGAAGAAGATTTAAGGAATATATATAATAATCATTTGAGGTATGTCAAACCAATGACTAAACAAACCCCAGAAGAGGAAAGGGAATTTCATAATGCCACCACTTGTGGTATATGTGAAAAACCTTTCACAGAAGGGGATGTTAGAGTCAGAGATCACTGCCATCTCACGGGGAGAAAAGATATCCAGCAGCGCACTCTGCCTGTAATTTGAATTTCAAAATACCAAATTTCATCCCCATTATATGCCATAAGATGAGTGGTTATGATTGCCATATGTTCATTAAAGAATTGTATGAGGAAAAGGATAAGGTTGATGTTATTCCCCAAACTAAGGAAAATACATTTCGTTTACAAAACATCTCTCCACACATAGCTATCAAAGTAAAAGAAGGAAAAATTAAGAAAAATTTTTGAAAATGAGATTATAGATAGCTTAAGTTCATGTCAAGTTCATTAGAAAAGTTGGGTGCAAATTTGAGTGATAAGCAATGTATAGAGATGTTAAAATGTTTTCCCGATAAAGAAAAATTCAATTTAATGAGGCAGAAAGGTGTTTTCCCATATAGTTTTGTGGACAACATCAATAAATTGATCATCCTAATTTACCGACAAAAAAAACAGTTTTATGACAATTTGAATGAGGAACATGTATCAGAGAAAGATTATATGAGAGCCGAACGTGTTTGGGCACTATTTGAATGTAAGAGTCTTGGAGAATATTCGGATTTATATTTAAAATCTGATGTCCTACTACTATGTGATATTTTCGAGAATTTTAGACGGATTTGTTTAGATACATATAAGTTGGATCCAGCTCAATATTATACTGCACCTGGATTATCTTGGGATGCAATGTTGAAATATACAAATATTGAACTTGAACTGCTAACTGACATTGATATGATAAATTTTTTCAAAAAAAGGTATCCGTGGAGGTATTAGTCAATGTAGCGATAGGAAGCATATAGCAAATAATAAGTTTCTGCCTGATTTCGATCCCAATGAGCAATCATCATTCATTTCATATTTGATGTTACAAATTTATATGGACATAGTATGTCACAACCATTACCTACATCTGATTTCACTTGGCTAACTCGAGAAGAAATCACAAATTTAGACATTATGGCTGTGGCAGACAATGATCCATATGGATATGTCCTTGAAGTTGACATACATTATCCTCAAGAATTGCACGATAAACATTCCGACCTTCCTTTCTGGTAGAAAGTATAGTGCCACCAAATCTAAAAGCAAAATTCCAAAATTGATTCCAAATTTGAATGATAAGCGAAAGTATGTGGTTCATTATAAAAACTTGAAACAGGCTGTCAATAATGGTTTGATTGTTATGCATACCATAGAATCCTAAGATTCAAGCAGTCATGTTGATGAAGCCTTACATCGATCTCAACACTCAAATGCGTAATAGATCTAATAATAAGTCTGAGAAAGATTTCTATAAGTTGATGAACAATGCAGTTTATGGCAAAACGATGGAAAACGTTGACAATAGGATCGATGTGAGGCTTGTTACACATTGGCAGAATGCTCACAGAAGTATGGGAGCGGGCGCTCTGATTGCACGACCAAACTTCAAAAGTTGCACAATTTTAATGAAAATTTCGTTGCGATTCAAATGGGTAAAGTGAAAGTGTATTACGACAAACCACTGTATTTGGGATTCTGTGTTTTGGAATTATCCAAGACTGTGATGTACGATTTTTACTATGGATGTATAAAGAAAGAATTCGGTCAGAATGCTTCTGCTCTACACCGATACAGATTCTCTAATTCTGAAAGTAAATACCGACAATTTTATGATTTCATCAGCACCAATATAAATAGATTCGACATTCTAATTACATTGAACATAATAAATTCGGCATACCTGTAACAAATTCAGTCTTGGGTAATTTCAAAGATGAGTTTCCCAATGATCCAATAATTAGTTTTATGGTACAGGTGCGAAAGCATACTATGTTCAATCTCTAGCAACAGAAGTAAAGAGAGCCAAAGGTGAAGAGATCTGTGATAAAGAATCAATTGACATTGAGGATTACAAGAAAATAGTTGAGAATGGTGGTAAAATTTTCAGGAAGATGAACTCTTTCAGAAGCATCTCACATGATATGTATACGGAATTGAAAAATAAAGTAGCACTATCATATGATGATGATAAAAGATTCATAATTCCCAATACAACACAAACCCTCCCTTGGGGTCACAATGACATTGAGTTCTATCAGTGCGATCCCAATGAAACTATTCGTATATGTAATAACATAGTTAAATCTTTTCTCAAGAATATGGCATGAATTCCGAAAGTAGATTGGATTATTTAATCGCATTATTGAGTGCAGAAATAACTGAATAATATCATTCGCAATACTCAAATTAACTGGAAAATGCATAGTTGAGTTGTTAAAATAATTAATATATATATAGCATTGACATAAGTAATGAGAAAATAAAAGTATTGAGGCATACTCATTGTGTTTTATTTTGAATAGGAGTAGTGAATCCTCAAAATAATTCAATTTTCAATCTGCGTCCGCGAATCAGAAATTTGTGCAAATTATCGCTTCGCGGATACGAAAAAAATCAACCAGCGAATTAAATTAATTCGTTGCCGCAGATTAAATTAGTCCGTTGGATCGACTCGCGGTTGGGGTTGAAATTCAAACCGCGGCTCGCGGCCGTGAATCAAAAGTATGGACATTGACCTCTTCACGATAAGATGTCCGCTTCGCAAATATACGCTTCGCGGTAGAAAGTTCGCTTCGCGGTAGAAAGTCCGCTTCGCAATAAGAAATCCGCTTCGGATACACCGCTTCGCGGTGAAACGCTGCTTCGCGGTCGCAAAATTTTTCGAACCGCGAATTAAATTAATTCGTGGCCGCGATTAAATTAGTTCGCGGATCGATTGCGGATCGAGATAAAATTAAATCCAGAGATCGCTGGATTTGCGTGGCCGCTGAATCCGCGATCGCGGATTAAATTTTATTCGCGGATTGACGGAATTACGAATTATTTCATATCTGAGATGACTTTATATTAGAATTTCATATATGTCTGATATTTCTATATGTTAATTCGTCCGGATAGAGCTTATATATCTTTAGATCTTGTCACAATGATCAGTGAATTTATCCATGTTAGTGGAAAGATGAGTAATGTTATAGATAAATTTGGTCGCAAGAGGAAATGTAATCATACTTCAATCATACATAGACCTACTGGTGTTGGTATTTAAAGCACACAAAGATGGAGACTCATGATATGGGGGCAAACGATTGAGGAATGTTGGGATCCAATTCGATGCGAGCGATTGTGTAAACCCCTCACATATCTCGACAATCAAATAACAGACACGAAGGAAGTTACTCTTGCTGCTGTACAAGCATCCGTTCAATCAGCAGTGGACATTGTATTAAAAAAGAATTGAATCGTTGGAAAAGAAAAATTCATCCACTCATGGAAAGACATCTGATCAAGCATTATTGCATGTTCCCACCGCCTGGTTGCCAACCCAACATGTCATTGAAGATCCTCAGTATATGTAAAAATATATAATGTAGTTAAAAACATCTGTTTTCTTGTGTGTTATTTGAAAGAAATAAAATTGGAAAAGATGCTTAATTGTGTGTTTTATTTAGAATTTGATGGAATACACTCAAACTTTGAGTGACAACTTTCAGAACATTAATCGATATTTCGTCAGACCAGAAAAATGCCATAGAAAATAAATTACAAGTCAACTATCTCACCATCTCAATACCAACAATATTTGTAGCTAATGATCTGTAAGAAAAAATATTAGTGATATTAGTATATTTTTCCAAATATGATAATAAAAAGACTTCATGAAGCAGAAGATGGCGCCCCTCTCACGCACCATCCCGTGTGACCAACCAATAATTCAAATGTACACTCCAATCTGCTTTATGAAGTCTAGGAAAATCAACACTATTCAAAGTTATCAACTAAACATTATTAGATATTATTTGAGATATTTATCACGATGTTCCTTATGTACACCCCTCATAAAATTTAAACAATGCTAAATTTTGATGATATTGAGCCTCGCGATTGGGATTCAATTTTTCCAATTCTTCCATTCGTTCTTTCAATTTGGAAGCCTGTCGAAGGAGTTCATCATATTCTAATTGAACTTGTCTCAATTCGTCATAAGATGAACGAGAACGTTCGACCTCCCGTCCAGCCTTATCCATTGTCTCCTCCAATTGTCGACTAAAGGACAATGCAATGTCTGGAATTGAAGACGATGATGGATTCGACTTTCCAACTCTTTTCCCACCTCCGACCTTGGACGATGTTGGTATAGGTTCAGCTGAAGCAACAGATGGTCTACGATAATTACCATCGATCGGTTTAGCCGCCACCGGTGCTAGGGATTCCACCACGATGGCTGTGTCGGGTACTACATTTCGCTGCCGCCTATTACTGGCGGCCCGTGCAGTTGGCATGGCGTATGGGCTGTATTTCCTCACACCATCCTTAAACTTCTGCAGTCCCGAACACTTGGCAGATCCTCTCTTGGAGACTTTTGCCTTTATAGGAGCCTGCTTTTTGGTTAGTTGCTTCACCGAAGGAGGTCTCGTGGTGAATTCGTCATCGGAATCCGAACACCTGCGCTTCATGCTCAACCTCGATGGTCCAGCGTCGTTCAGGGATGGTACGGGTGACAAAAGAGCTGGCAATGGGTTATTCCATTCTGAACATTGTGATAATCTATCATCCTGAATCACTCCACCTTCTCTTGGGATGGTCCCGCCACACTAGCTTCACGACTATCACGTTCATCACCATCTCCCTCCAGGGCGAGCCAAAGCCATGATATTCATAATTGTCAGTGCAGCGGAAGCATCCTGCGATGGGGTGGATTTCTTCATGATGAAAATCTGAAACAAAGCTAAAAATGTTAGATAGATACCAGCGAGCAGAGTCGAAGGAATGATTGTTTCGATCCAGCACTCGTAGTTTTATGCCTTTTCCCCACTCTTCGGGAGGAGGAGTCCATGTAGAGCGCATGCGCTGGCAATATGCAGGATGGGTGATGTTTACACGCCTTAGGTGAGTGCATGTTTTGGGGAGGGGATATTGAAGTTATTTCTACGACTCATCTTCTAGTTTCGATATGTGTGAGTTTTTGGAGTGGATTGAGACCAAAATAATATAAATTAAATCCTTCAATGGTAGGACTTCATTCGAAAACTTGTATCTTGTTTAGAATTATCAACATGTGCGTCGAACGAGAAGTTGAAGAAGTCATCAACATGATGGATGAAATCAATATTCAAGAGGAAGCAGGCTTCATGGACGATGGAGCAGAAGCAGATGCTGCAGGTGACAGCAGATGCTGCAGAGGTAGAACCAGCAGCAGCAGTGAACCCCGTGAACGATGAGGGAGCATTGGCTGACTAATACGAAGACGATCATTTGGCTGCCGATGATGAGGGGTTAGAGATGACGTCTTCGACGACCTGGATGAGGTGTTGTCCAGAGGCAGGGTGATCAATACGCATCGATTGCTCACCAGGATATCCTGTACTGTGTCAACTACATTTTAACAGAGGTGATGACGAGGGATGGATGGCGAATTTGTGTTTTGAGTGTTTCTCCACATTCAGCGGAATGATCAATTTCCATCAGCGGTGTCGGGCATTGGATCTACACCTGAGGAGGAAGTTGAGAGACATCGAGATGAAATTTTGTGATCGCTGCAAAATTCCATTATTTCAGGTGAAATTGGCAGATATATGTTGCTATTGCAATAGTTAGTTTCATTTGAAATAATGGATCAGGAATGATTGTTACATATATATTGTATATTTTTTAAATATAAATTTATTATGATGTTGACCTTTTGAATAAATTACCTTCCTAATAACAGTCCTATAATTTTTCTACTTCCAAACAATAAACATTTCTGCATATGGTGAAATTGGTTTCAATGCAAAACAGATTTTTCTGAATCATTCAAATAATTCTAACATGTCTGAGCTCGAATTAATTTTCCTTCTTTAAAGCGAATAGATCAATGTTGAAATAATATATCATTTAGTCTACACATAAAATATTCTTATAAATTGGGAGACTTAGAATTTTTGAAACTCGAAATGATCAAGCACATTCCTACTACGCACTTCATTCCCACTCCTGACATCCCTCCACTCCTCTGAATGATATAAATAGAGTTGCACATCGATCATCTCCTCACTTCTGATCATCATGTCAGGTGTAACTAAAGCTTCTGCTGATTCGAGTGAATATGTGTTGGAGCGTGGTGATTCACCACCTCCAAGTTTGTTGGAGCCGTCAGCAGTTGGTCACATCCAAGTAGCAGAGGTCGGTTCCAGCAGTGACCTTATGGAAGCGTCGACTTCAGGACCACCAATGGATTGGGGATCGGACTCTGATTCAGAGTCATCTTCTGAGACCGAGTCATCTTCTGATGGGGACGACCTTTGGTGGGTGAGTGACGAGGAAGGTATGCTGATGACCACATTTGCACCGATACTTGCGGGTGTGTGAGCGACGCGGAGTGGCGAAGAAACTACCATAATTCCTGGTGGGACTATATGCGCATACGCAGACCACCACGCAGACGGCCGGCCGTACTGCAACCGGTGGAGGACGAAGTGTTGGTGGTTAGTAATGATGATGATGATGTCATCATGATAGACTCGGACGATGATGATGATGATGTCATCATGATAGACTCGGACGATGATGTCATTGTAATAGATTAGAGGTGGAGTAGATATTGGAGGGTAAATTTTGAAGGTAGTACTCACAGGATGATGCGATGGTTGGGGCATCATCCACAGGGTGGGCGCGCGCGGGGCGCCACCCTCTACTCCACCAAGAATTAATTTTTTGAATAATAAAATAGTTATACATCAGAATGATGAAAGTTGAATAACATCGATGCGTCCACAATGATATATGACAAATTTTTTTTTAAATATTACTTGGGTACCGAGAACATAATGTTATAAAGTTAAGAATAAGCAAAAAACTTATATCTAGTGAAACATTATATATATATATATATATATATATATATATATATATATAATGCGATCTCACTTGGGAAAATGAAACATGATGTTATATAGCTAATACTATACATTTATTCATCAATCACAAAATCTTTGATGGAATATTTTCAGTCTATGAACAGCATTCAATGTTGGATCAATAATGTTAGCAGTTTCATTTATTCTTCTTCGGAATCTCATTCGATCTGCAGCCACATATTGCCAATACGTCTTTCTTGCATTTTTATATGCATAACTCCAAGTTATCAAATAGTAGGTTTCATTATTATTTTCATTTATCATCACTCTTTTCATAGTGGTGTACGTGTGTGTGTATGTGTGATGTGACTTATTCAAACTACATAATTCAAATGAAGTGATTATATTGAATATTACATATATATATATATATATATATATATATATTTCGTTGTGGATTATCTGACACAATGAAGAAAAGAAATATTTTATTATATTTTATTCATACATGTTAAGGATATAAAAAATCTATGGAATCATCCGAATCAATGTCTTCATCCAATTCCAGACATATCGTTTCATCCGAGTCGTAGACTGAATCTCCTGCATGTGCATTGACTTGAAGATCTTCTTCTTCATTGGGCACCCATCGCTCCAAATTATGGTCCCATATGACGGCGCGAACGGTAGGTTGTTGTCGTCTCCTTTCTCGCATCAACTCTTCTATGGCCATTGAAGTTGAACTGACTTGATTGTCCTGGATAGATGCACTATCCGAAGGATTTGGTGTAACTTCCTGGGTTGTACGGGGCCAGTGGTAGAGTCAGCTTCACATATAACTTTAGACATTTTGGATGCTAGTGTGAAGGAATGAATCAGAAACCATTCAATTTATAGATATCGAATGAATATGAGAATACAGTTAGAAGTAGGGAGTACCCTCACATACACATGAGTGTAGATGGAAGGAGAGGTCGAAAATATGTGTATAAAAGGTGACACACATGTCTACTACATCAGATTAAAGTTTCAATCTTTGATTCTTACATTGAGTTTGAAAATATCATTAAAGTTATTGAAATGAATACCGCCGAAAGTTGCAGCATTTTATCAACTTTGTTGGGTGATGGAGCTGAGAAGTATTTGTCAAATGATGTGATTGCAGAATTGGGTCAACCTGAACATTCCAACACTACAACACCAGATGATTTGCGGGATTTTGATATGGCCGAGTTTATCATGATGACTGATGAACCAACAACAGCAGCAGCAACAACAATTGATTATTTGGAGCGTGATATTGCAATATCTGAATTATTGCCAACCTGTTCTTCGCTGCCCAATAAGGAGGAAGAGCAAGTAAGACGGGTGAAAATAGAGGCGAAATACACTCGATGTTACCGACCTGGTGGTTCCAAAGCCCGCTTCTTCCAAGGCTAAAGGAAGGTCAAAAAAAGGCAATTCAAGGAGAGCAGCATCATCATCATCTCTTACCCCAGATTCCATATCAACGTCACTATTGAATTTCATTGATCTTTCATCGTATGCCCCCCTGCAGAAATGTGTTGGAATTCAAAAGTTGGTGAAAAGAGGCATCCTTGATAAGAAAGCTGTCCTTGCTCAGTGTGACGAAAAGGATCAAAGTTTGCAAGAGGATGTGAAAACCATAAGTAAACTTCAGGAGCGCATTGCAATCATGAAGAAAGACTTGGCAAAAGTTGAAAATCAATATGATTCTCTGCTAGCCAAAGTTGATGTGGAGCGGAGAAATAACGATGATTTGCGCAAGAATGCAGAGAAGGAGCTAAATGAATTCCACAACACCAAGGAAGCTGTCATGATGACATATCAGAAGTGCATAAAAGACTTGAACAATGTATTTCACAGTGATAGTGAATAGTTTTAATTTAATAAATGTATTGACTTGAGTATATTGAATTTGAATGTGCAAATGTAATTGTGTGGGTTGTGGACAATTAAAATAAAAAATACTTTGAAGCATAAACTAGTTTATTATTTCAAAACATTATATCATATAGAAATATTACAAAATGGCATTCTTTGAGATCCATGAATTGTGTTCATTGGAAAACCTAACCATTTGACAAACACTTTTGGCCTTTTCTCTTCAATATCTTCTCGACAAGGTACACGTCCGATTTTGAGTTTTCTGCAATTCAGCTTCATAGAAGCAGCCTTGAATAGGATTCTTATCCATGTCTTCGAGAATGTATGTTGGTGGATATGTACTGTTGGCTTTGACGACTTTGAATAATTCCGTGGTGAAGTTGGCTTCATAGCCCTTTCGAATAAATTTTATACTTGCTTATACGAACTATGTCATTCATGATATTTTGGCTTGATTTTTTCATCTCTCTTCTTTTTTTCTTTTGATGATTTTCAACTTTGTAGTGGTTTTAACTTCGATGGGTTTCATACCTATTGTGCGATGTTTCTTATGTTTATATCTATGGTTATGATTGGAAGGATTTCCAACCATTTATGATTTCCATTCATTGAAAACTCCTTATAGATCCAAGTTTTGATTGTTCGAATTACTCTTTCAGCCATAGATGCTTTTGTCGTACTAAAAGTGGAATAATGTTTAATATTTTTTCGCTCCATCAATGATGAAAAATTGCTATTGTAAAATTCCTTTCCTTGATCGCTTTGCACATGTTTCGGAGAATATTTGGCATCTTCCAATACCATCGCCATGGCATCAGTTATATCTTCACCGGTTTTTGTTCTGACTGGTTTTGTCCACAAATATTTAGAGTAACAGTCGATGACCACCAAAATGTATCGATAACCTTTATTAATTTTGGCATAAGGTTGAAATTCTGCCAGATCTATTTGCCACAAATCTCCTTTGCCTTTGACGACAGTTGACCTTCTCTGGTTGCGACGAGCTGGCTTATGTAACTCGTCCACAATATGACGTTTGATATTATTAGCCATTCTTCTTCTTGTTCTCTGGTGATATCACAATGATGAAGTGATTGTTCAATAAAATTGTATCAATATATAATACCTTCTTCACGTAGCTCCTCTATTATTGATATGATCTCATTTTCATGTCCTGTGTGACCGGATGCTTTCGAAGCAATTAACAATCGCAAACGATCCACTAACTCTTTAGGTTTATTCCAGTATACATAATTTTCGGTTTCGATGTAAACACTTTCTGCAACTTTATTTTTTGATTCCTTCACCGCTTTGATTCACAAATGTATTGGAATTATTTCTCGATTTCAATAGTGGTCTTATGACTTTTGATATTTCTTTGATTTTTTATATCTTATTCCATTTTTGACTTCATACTTTTTGTACAATGCTTTCGTAAAATCCAAAATTTCGATATATGTGTTTCGAATTTTTGCATCACCAACTCCAGGCGGTTTCTTGAGGAATATCAGTTATATAAATCTGAAGTGCCAGGGTATTGACGTAATTGCATAGTACCATCCCAGAAGGAAATATTTCCATCATCAAAACGGACTTCTAGATTTCCATTTTTAGTGTTTGTGTTGAAGGATCTACCCTCACACCATAATTCACATCATATGCACTATTGCCATTTCTAATATTTTGCAAATGTTGTTTTAGTCTCAAACCATTGCTGGAAGATTCCAAATCTCGTGAACTCGTCATTGATGAAGTGGGTGTTTCGAATAGGGTAGTTGCAGCTATTTTCTCACCATCCACATCTTTGATGGTTTCATTATCAATACCTGAAAATGATGTATCGCTGCTGAAAGATTGTTTTTTCCCAATTGGAGTGCTGGTTCGAATGACTCGAGAAGGTGTAGACGGTTTCACAATAGCAGCAGAAGAAAGAGCATTGAGTGGTTTTGTGATAGGATCATAAAGTTTTCAAGGGCAATCTTTTCTTCTACATTTCCACTTTTGATGGAATTGAATTTTTGTCGAACGGCTTCGGTCGCTTGAACTAGTTGACGTTTCAAATCCATTTTGGTTTCTACACATTCATCTCGCAAGAGATTCATTATTTCGATGACGAGTTTATTGTAGTGACCTTGACGGAGTTCGATGAATGATTAAGTCTTTTCGAATTGAGATATCAAGGATATATGAAGCTATCAAATCCTTTGCGATATCGTCCATCACACACTTTTCGATCTTTATCAATGACAAGGAATCCATATTGATCATCCCAACAATTCACACACATCATTTGAAATTCTTTGAATGTGACATCGGGTGAGACGTGATCAGAGAAAATATGATGTAAGTTCATCTCGTCTTGCTTGAATATGACGATGAAGTTGGTATTGTCACGCACTAGCTGTTTGGGAACTCGTGAATAGGTCTGTGCAAGATAGAAGCAATCAACATCTTTATGGCGTCCCATACAAAAATATGATCGGATAATATCCTGGTTTTCACAAATCACATCATCAAAAATGAAAACTGAATTTGGTTTGGCATCAGAGGGCTGCACAATGTCTGCATTATTACTGAATGTGAAGAAACCCAATCCTTTTATTGGCGCTAACACATTGCGCAAGTATTCATATTTCGGTTGATTCAACGACTTTGAATAGAGATAAACGTTTGCAAATCGCAATCCTTGTGGATGTGTCAGTAGAGATATCATGGCATTTGTCTTTCCGCAATTTGACGGACCGATGATTAGCGAGCGAACAGATGATGGAAGTAGTGGACCATGTCTCAATGAGTTCGCCCCATTTAATCCAGTCCCGATTTTCTTCATCCAAATTATCTACTGCAAACTCTTCTTTTGCTTGACAATGCGCATTGTTTGACGGTTCGGCACTTATTAATGCAAGATGTGTGAGATATGTTTCATTTAAATGTCTACCACCACACGGAGCAGACGTAAAAGCAACAGATCGAATAATAAAAAAAGGTCGAGGATTTGTAAATTCTTTAATAAATAAACTGCCGTTTGAATTGCATTTACCTGGAGGATATCAATATTGTGGACCTGGAACTAAATTACAAAAACGATTGGCTCGCAAACGATCCAGGCATCAATAAATTAGATAGGGCCTGTAAAAAACACGACATTCAATACTCGGAGAATCTCGACGATATTGAAGCTAGACATAAAGCGGACAAACAGCTTGAATACAGTGCTTGGGATAGAGTCAAATCGAAGGACGCAAGCATTCGTGAGAGAGCAGCCGCTCTACTTGTCACCAACATAATGAAGGCGACATGGCGTTTCGGTATGGGTTGTGATGTGCACAATGTCAAACAACGAAGGAGAAAAATAAATCATCGAAGAAAATGGGCGAAATAAAATCAGAAAAGTAGCATCTGGAGCAGGAATTGTACGAAAAGTTCGGGATGAATTACATAAAGCTGGTGGTAATCAATTCGTGACAAACAATAGAAAGATGGCCACAACAATGGCATTGAAAGCAGCACGTAAATATTTGAAAGCAGCAGGCGGAAAGAAAAAATTCGCACACCTCGCATAATACCTATTCCAAAAGTTGGTGGAATTTTACCATTGATACCAATTTTGCCGGATTATCTGCATTGGTAGTTTGGCTGGTGCTGCTGCAGGTATAAGCAGAGCTATAAATTCAGCAAGTGCGAGCAGGAATGATCTGAAAGAGGTAAAACATCATAACAGAAAGATGGAGGCGATAGCTTTAGGAAAAAGGGTAGCGGTATTTTCTTGAAACCATATCGCAAAGGCCTCGGTATCTATCTCAAACCATATACATCAAAACTAATTGATGCCCTACCTCTAAACCTCTCACAGATATAGATCTTACATATTATGCCAAACAATTGAAAATTCCACACTTCGTGGTGTGTTCATGCGTGATAATTTGCCAACCTCAGGACCACGTAATCATGAAACGGCCATCATCAATTTGGATGGATTCAGCGGTCGAGGAACACATTGCGGCATACAGGAAAATTGGAAGAGTTGCAACATATTTCGACAGTTTTGGAGATCTACCCCACCAGTGGAGTTGGTCCATTACTTCCGGAAAGGTACACATGCAGTCGAAAAAATTATGTATAATTATGAACGTGAGCAGAAATACAATACAGTTGTGTGTGGACACTTATGCTTGAAGTTTCTCTCTCTTCCAATCACCCGAAAAAGCTAAAATGGATTTCACGCCAGAAATGGATCGAGAGGCTATTAAGAGAATGGGGCATTCCCTCATCGCATATTCAAGATTACGCAGCTTGAAAAAAATGAGTAAAGGTCAACTTGCAGATATGCCCAAAGAGGTCATGATTTCTTGTGCAGCTAATGAATTGCATCGGTTTGGGAAATACTTCCCAAACACCTTCAAGAGGATATTGATATTTTAAAATATAAATATTGCTATGAACATCATATGGACAATGCAAGTGTTGGAACATCAAATTCCAGTGATGTGAATGACGGACCCATACCTCGGAAACTATTTTGTTGTTATTGCACCATCGATGATTGTAATATTGGCGCCAATAACAATCAAGTTGAATTGGGACACACAATGCCACCGAGGAAACGAAGAAAATTATATCACATGTGTTGTGAACAACAATAAAATGATTTGTTATCATATGAATGCATTCAGTCATGTCACGAAAGTTCGAGCTACAAGCTGTTGGAACCAGTGTCTTGAGTGCAGACTTCTACCCACCCATTGAGCTGGATAAGAATAGCCGTTATGGATTGGGGCTTTTGGGATTCTATGGATGCAACACAATCCACAATGTCACGGAAACAAACAACTTGATCACTTTCTTCATTCCCGCAAATAAAGCCTCCACAGTCAGTTCTAAACGTGTTATAAAAAAAACCAAGTGGCGCATATGAGATAGAAGAAATAAATGCTGTTATCCAACGAGAACTTGAATTCCATGTATTTCATGGCGTGAAACATGATGACACCACATTGGATGAATTGTTCAGCCTCCGAGCAAACAATAATACATTCAAATGTATGATGCAATCAAAGTATGTGGTGAACCTGAAACATGAAAACTCAATAGCATCCCTGTTGGGATTCGAGAAGAAAGAATTCAGTGCAAATCGCATGCATGAATCTACATCTCCTGTGAATATTGTACCCGTGAGACTCATTCGATTGGATTGCAATATCATTTCAGGATCATACATAAATGAAGAAGAGAATCATATTCTTTTTCATTTGATGTTGATGTTGAGCCGGGTTATAATATAACAAAAGAGCCAAACAACATTATTTATATGCCCATCAGCCCGGAAGGACGTCAGTTCATCGACAACATTACTCTGCGCATATTGGATCATCGAAATAATCTCATTGATTTCGGTAGTGTGGAAGAAATAGTTGTCATATTGGAATTGAAGAAATTACAATAACGAATGTAATGGGTTTTTGCTACAACAAACGACAAAACAGTGAATACGAAATATTTTCACCAAACAAAGATCGTCATTCATCAAATATCATCAAAAAGAAAAGCTTTGCCAGGAAGAAGGTCATTCCACAAGTGTTTGCTGAACGACAAAGACATACATTGTCAGCGAGAGATCTTAATTTTCTAAACTCAATTGGACTCCGAATTCGACAATAAAATGGTACTCGAAGCAAACAGTGACAAGTTGAATATTTTCAATGAACCAGTGGTCGATCATTCTCTCATAAGCCTGCACGAGCATACCTATAAGCCGTACGGATCACCATTGTTCAAGAATTCAGATGAAATCCGAATTGCAATCAACAATCAAGATGTAATACTGGACATTGCCGACAGTTTCATTTACATTGAGGGAAAATTCATTCCAAAAGAAGTGAACAAAGTATGCTATCTTTCCAACAATGCTTTGGCATTCCTCTTTGATGAGATCCGCTATGAAATGGGTGGTGAGCAAGTTGCCGTTGTTCGAAAACCAGGTATAACATCCACAATGAAGAATATGGTTTCATTTGGTCAATCACACTCTCACATGCTTTTGACAACTGGATGGGGACTTTCCGACACAAAACAACACATCATTGATGCACCCAGTCATTTATTCAGTGGAAAACTTCCTCTCAAATATTTGATGGTTTTGCCGAGGATTATAAGAAGAGCATTCTGAATGCAAAACAAGAACTGATTTTGATTATAGCTCGTTCATTCAAGAATTCATATATTGGAGACGTTGATGCCTCTTTGGAAATTACAAAGATTGAATGGAAAATAAAACATGTTGTACCCGATGACAAGCAGAAGCTCAAATTATTCAGTAGAATAAATAAGAGTGGTCTGAATTCAAAAATCAAGTTGGCTTATCGTATGTGGGATCTTTATGAATTACCCTCATTGCGTAGCACATCTTCAGACATATGGGCAATAAAAACGACCAACACTTTGGAAACACCTCGCTTCATAATTATTGGTTTTCAAAGTACCACTGCATCCGAAAACAGAACACAGGATATGACAAAATTCATAAATGCAGACATTAATAACATCCGAGTGTATTTGAACTCTGAAGTCTACCCATATGAGCGTTGGAACCTGGACTTTGATAAAAAACTATTCTCTTCAGCTTACTATGCATATGAGGACTTCCAACGTAGTTATTATGACAAAGATATGAGTGAGCCTCTTATGGACCTTGAAGCATTTCAACAGAATCCCCTGTTCATCATTGATTGTTTACATCAACCGAATGCTACAAAATCATCTACAGTGGATATCAAGCTGGAGTTCGAAACAAGAAAAACTAAATTTCCAGCCAACACCAAAGTCTATGCACTCATTATACACGACACCTTCTTGACTTACAATGCATTGATGGCTCTGTTCGTAATTCACTTTGAAATGTTCAATATTTTATTTTTGTACTATATCTGAATTTTTTTAAGTATATCAATAATGTTTATGTGTAATGAAAAATAAATAAACAAGATTTTGTAAATATATGTTTTATTTCATATCAAATATCTACATGATCATATTCATCATCATATTCATCATATAGTTGATATTTCTCGATGATGTCATCAGGTAGGAATGGTAAAAGGGTGTGGAGAAATCCTTCCAGATCCAATTTGATCATTTCTTCACAGAATTGTTGCAAGTTTAAGGCTCCTTGGTTGAATTCCTCACAAAGTATTGTACCCTTGACGTACTTCTCGGATAAATGTGCACATCTTTGGATTTCATCTTCATCGAAGCAAACATTCAAATCATAGACTGTAGCATGGAGGACATCTTGACTCAAAGCATTCAAGTAGGAGTTCAATCTCTCGATGGCTGTATTGATGTCCACGGCTTCCGTCCAACATTGACTCGAGTAATGCATCCACATATTGAAAACTGAAACGAAAAAAAGAATTGTTAATATATTCCATTGATATTCAAATAATTTTACTTACATGAGAAAATGTGATGCTCCAAATATAGTACTTGTGGACTCTGACCCAAATATGTTATTGTATATTTGAAATCTGAAGCATTTATGCAACTGACATCGTCCGCATTGAATTCATCCGAAATACTTTTGACAACCATGATTTGAATAAAGTATCATTATCATCACGTAATGTCATTAGAATAGATCTCCCATATCGGGTTATACAAATCGTCATACCAAGTATGTTGAAAGCTTTACCGATGGGTAATGATGATATTGGTCTTTGTTCAAAAGCTCCCACCCTCTTTTCAATTATTGAAGAATTGATTCTCTTCAAATCTACAACTTTTGGAAGAAAAGACATAGTAAGACTGTATGAAAAATATAGATTATTTCACCTTATAAAAAATACACTCACTGAATTGAGAAACTTCTCGTACTCTGTATTCACTCTGATGATATTATCTAACATCTGATTTCTCATCAACGACTCCACACATTTTTATAAGAGACATCCCCACTCCATTTCCAGTAGATGGTCCACACATTTTTACTGCAGTTCACTCTTAGCTCTCTCACAGGATGAATGCCCTCCTCGCTTGAGAGTGCAAGGATTCATGAAGGTCATGATCACACATAATATGTATGCCTACACCACACTTAGTCAAGGTCAAACAAACATCGAGATCAAATCTTTAGGTTGCCGAAACAATCCCAACATCAAAACTCAAGGTCAAATCTCAAAGTCAAAACTTAATATTATGAATCTCAAGGTCAAACTCAAGGTCAAAACTGAAGTCGAATCTCAAAGTCGACCAAACCCAATGTCAAAACTCAATGACAAATCTCAAAGTCAAATCTCAAGGTCAAACACACACACATTGCACACCTGCAACTATTCAAGGTCACACGTGACGTCATAGTGGTGGGGGGAGAGCCAGAACCGGCTTAAATCTCCTACTTAGGGTATACCTTATATTTGGATTTCGAAAGGAATTAGCCACCCTTACGGGTAGAAAAATAGGGAATAATTGATTTTTCACTAGTGAACATTGGCACACACATACGTAGTTGACAATGACCGATCGCTACTGACATTACTCTTGTTCCGTCAAAATCAGTATATTTTATGAGAGGATGGAATGATATACAAAGTAATGAAATAAACTCACCAGAACAACGAAAATAATTTATATTACAACAAATAGTAGAAGTAGATAATCATATTATTTAACTGGTAATAGTTGAAGTAAGGTGGGTAATTAAGTATTTTGGAAGTAATCAAAAAACAAGTAGGTAGTAATTGGTAGATTTTAGCCACAAAAAATTGAAAAATAAAAACTTTTCAACAAAAAATTAAACCGACGAAATACGGAACTGAAAAGTAAAAAATAAATACTTTTAACAAAAATTAAACCGACGACAAAATCAACAGAAAAGCAAAAAATGAAATAAACCTTCTTAGTCTAAATGATAATTGAGCTCCTAAACTAATGTAAGTAACTGATTTTGAGTCGGCGCCAAACAAAGTAGCAATTTAATTAGGTGAAGCGTAAAATGATGGCAGCGAGATGCACGGCTGCGTTTTGATGACTTCTTTCATAGATAATGATCAATTTGGAATATTGTGTTTCGAAGCGTTGAATACTCGATTATCCATCGCGTATATCTGTTTCATATTGTGCTGGTCCACTGGCTCGAGTACCTTTCGTTCTAACCAATTATAACACCTATGGTCCGCGATTTTATTTCCGAATCTGTATATGACATGACGATATATAATGTTTATGATTACCAGGTAACATCATACATTATGATATTTTGTATTATAATTTTACAGAGTCATAATTGTTTTAAAAAAATAGAATATGATGTACGTTTTGTTTTGTTATCTGTATTGAACCTTCAAAAACTACAGATGTTCAATCTGCGATTGAAACAATTTTTTTTTATTCAATGTGTCTTATAAGTATGGTAAGAGTAGAGTTTCATCATGTCTCATAATAATTGTTAATTCTAAATTTTTGTTTTTTGAAAGGTTCAATGACGATAGAAATGGGTGATATTCCTATAACATGAAATATATATATATATATATATATATATATATATATATATATATATATATATATAAATAAATATAGATAGTTGATTGGTAATGAAACGCGATACAATAATCAAATTATCATCATAATTATGTATAGAATTCCGAGTGCATTTCTATACATTTCACCCGTTGAAATAATATGACAGCAAAATATGATCGCTGGTTTCATATCCAAGATGTCGCAGGCAAATTAATCACATAGAGAAAATATATCCACAATATCAACTCGACAAAAATAAATGTATTCGATCTATCAATCGTTTGGTACTGATGTAACAAAATGCATCTTGGAAAATTTGTAAATGTACATTTTTTCCTTTCGAAGATTGATTGTAACAGACGAGTTACAAAAACTTCCTGCACTTGCAGAGCGAATGCTTGTGCGACTGTAAACATGTCTACGCAGTATTTTCATACATAAACGCTCACCGAGGAACGTCCAAACATTTGATTTTAGGTTATTTGCAGCCGAATCGTTCATTGTCATACATTTATCATACGCGCACTATCGACACTGGACCTCTCTTTGATACGAAGCTTTATCCGCCGAATCACAATACAAATGCCGTTTTGACGTTTACGACCGAAAAATTCAAACTATCGCACTTTGTAGACACCCTTTTCAGCACATCGATAAATGGGAATAAGTGATACTGTCTGGACCAGTTTGTCCGTTTTCGCCACTGCGGCGATGCCCGTTAAACTCCTCCCCCATTCTCCAAGTCCATAGGAGATCGTCGTAGATTTATCTGTTGGCTATCAATGAGTTTTCATGTTTCTACAATATTACTCCCCAAGCAACTCGTGCTTGTTGTAGGGCTGCCTCTTCAGGTAACAATTTATCAAGTTCATCAGTTTCCGTGAAAGCGGCGCGGATAACTTTACGAAGTTTTTTTCATTGCGCACGGTCCTGTCACAGTCGCCAAAATGTTGTTACCCGAAAACATAAGCTACCCGGCAAACTCCAGATCACAAGGTTCTTCAAAACAGTCTGCATAATTCTAGTGAGATTATATGAGTCAAACCAATTCAAAACTATATTGATAAAATATAAGTGACATTCAAAGGCAAAATTACTGACACTATCTCTGATGATTATAGTTTGACAAAAACGGTTTAAAAAAAAACTATAAAGCTATAATTCGACACATATCAAATTTGTGGATTTTCCATTATTTGTTCAATGCATCTATAGCGTCAACCGTTGATTTCTTGTTTCTGAATTTATTTCAATAATCTCCTGGTGCGTAAAATAACAATACTTGAGGAATTGAAAAAACTTTTCCAATTAGAAAAAGGCAGAAACGAATTCCGAATGATTAATTCTTCCAGTTCTCCATTGATATTGGAACTGAACTTGAAATATACAAACAAGATGCGAGGCGATTATAGCGTGGAACAAAATTCTACGACGGCGTACACAAAAGCGGAAGGAAGGAATAATCGTATTTCATTCTTTCCGTAGGAAGCGAGCTATTGCAGTAATTCCGAGAATATTTACTCAACACAGTAAAGAAAACTCTGAGATGATGTGTGAGATAATGGAAGCACTATATAGAAGAAGGTATTTAAAGTGGCGTCATTTAACAGCTCAACATCATGTACTATTTTATTTACACGCCGCTTCGCGAGAAAATAAATATATTATTTTTGAAGTTCCTACAAGCAAAACGTCCCTTCAATTTATAGTCCAGTCAAAATTGACAAAAAAATCTATAATGATTCGGATAGAGCTAAAAATTGTTACATGTCCCAGGTACACTATAACAAATAAAATATCAAAATCCCCACCGATTCTACGTCTGCAAAAAAAAAATATGCAAAGTCAAAGGTCAAAAGTATCGGTTTTTTCTATTTTTCTCGTAAACGGTGAGGTTATAAAAATTGGCCAGACTTAAGATGTAGATCATGCAATTGTCCATCACTTTTTTTTCTACGAATCATCATTTCAAACATCGAAAATACTAGTCCAAGTAGCATTTTCAGTACGCGGAACGTAGCGGCCAGGATTCTGAAAAACTTTGAGGTGTTTAACCACAAACACTGCCACGTAATATATACGCAGCGGCTACCAAAATGGGGAACACTTTTTTGGTGGCCCCTATGTTCCGATTTAAGTTCATGGATCTCAGATAGCCACATTCCAACTACGTTGTGGTCGCCTGGCGAAAACGTGAATATATAATGGCCAACACTAGATACGTTAAACAACTGATTGCGCTTGTGTCAATTGATATGTAGCTCGCATTCTGTCCTGTAACATATTTTTATAATAAATCTTTCTGATTCTTCCATTTTGCCTGATTCATTTCTAACACTCGATCGACTATAAATATAAGAATATATAACATACAAACACGTCATTGAGTAAATTGAACCAACTCTTTACTTTCGATTCTTAACCCCGAAAAGCCATATATCTGCACTTCTTTCGTGGAATTACGGAGAGAAGTCCTCAACTTACTCATAAAAAACACTCCATACTGCTGGGTACGTTTCTAAATACTGAATGCAGGTCTATACTAAGGAAGAGCTGTATAACTACTGACTGCAAGATTACACTAAGTGAGAGCTTTATAATCCCTGACTACAAGTTCAGACTCATGGGGAGTCTTTATAGTTACTAGGCAGGCCGTGACTTCTCAGCTAACCTGCGGGAATACAAGTCAATATTGAAGGAAACTTGATAATCTTCAAGTGCAACTTTGAACAGTGGGGAGCTTTATAATTACTAGGCAGGCCGTGACTCCTCAGCAAACCTATGTGGGGAGCTTCCTTAACTTTGAAATGAAACTTATAACAAAGGGAGCTTTATAACTTTGAATGCAACTCTTAATAACCTGATACACAGACGCAAGACCTCAATACTCAACTCTCGCAAATATCGCGTACTTTACTAACCAGTCACCTAAATAACTCTGCTGTATATATGTCTCTTATGGATCGTCGGTGCTCGGGTCTCTTAGCTCTATGGTCGTCCTTTGCTCGCGTTTTTTTTCCTCTTAGTCTCTGGTCTGGCGTGTCGATCTCGCTTGCAAATGTCCTGTTGTAACGCTCCTGCTTTCCGCTTTCCACTATTCAGGCGATCGTCGGCTATAGTGAGGTTCGTCTGGCTTCGTGCTGCTGGGCCCTTGTTGATCTTGCGTGATGAACTCTGGTCGCGCTGCTTCACAACTGAATTTTCGGTGCTCTTTTGAAGCCTCTCACCTCGATGTAGAGACGGTCTCTCCACTCTCTTTAGATGGGAGATTGGTACGCGTGGTGCACACTGTGCTGTGACCGAAGAGATATCGCCGCGGAGAATCTTAGTATTCGACTAAATGAAAATTAATTGCTGTTGGGCTGAGATTTCACAGGATAGAATTAGTAACTTTGTTACAGCCGGCTTGCAATCAACTTCGATAGCAATGAAAGCCAATTCCGGTTAGGTTGTGTTCACTTTTTAACGTAAGATATTGACTGGGTTCGTTTTTCTGCAGCGGCTACTCTTCAGAAATATCCACGCCGAAGGCGTGTCTTGTGCGTAGACTACAGATGAGGAGTCAACAAAATGCAGCTATGGTAGCGTTTCACTTTAACCGTCGAGTTAAGGCAATCAACATCGCAAATGTAAAATTCATAATGTTTCTGGGGGTAGAATTAAGAATCATGGTTTGTTTTAAATTCTGAAAAAAGGGGTATTTTAGAAAGCAGCAGTTTTTCGTACAAAAAGTTCTAAAATTAGTTGTATGTGGGGTTTTGCTAAAGAAGGACGAATGGTGATTGTTTTCAGTGGCGAAAAGCGCTGAAAATAAAGCCTTCTGTACATTTGGTAGTCCGTATTTTGGACTGTATTTGAAGGTGTCACGTTTCCATTTTTCGTTTCAGATTTATATTCAGAAGGTAAAGTACGATAGTTTCACCAAATAGACCAAGAGCCCGTGTCACTTCAAAACGTATCATAAGTTTATGCACATTGATACGGGAACTTGTGTTATCGATGTCGACAATGCTACAGACATGCGTGCCATACATTTTTATGGGGCGAAGTGATGGTAGGAGGGATGGTGAACTGTTATAAAGAAGAAGGTGAAAATTTTGGAAGTTTACGGCTGAGGGTAGTGAAAACAAAGTTTATAATATAATAAAGCGGCACTTGATGATTGCAGTTGTCTGCTGCAACGTTCAAAATATGTCAATGGAAGGGACCCGAAAAAATTTACTACTGACAATTGGAAGAATCTTACCATTTGCCTTTGAACAATATAAATTTCGTCCGCCAGTCATTTTCAATGGGGCGGATAGGCGCTGGGCCCACCAAATTCGGAAACTTATCATAAAAAAATCGCTAATCGTTTGAAGGCTAATAGTGTCTTTTTTTCGGGCCCGTTCTATTGACATATTTTGAGCGTTGCAGCAGGTGAACGCCGAGCTTTAGACGACTGCAATTGACATGTCTGTAGCATTGCTGACATCGATAACACAAGTTCCGTATTCAATGTGCGTAAACTTATGATACTTTTTGAAGTGACACGGGATCTTGGTCTAAAACGGCATGTCCCAATAGAATAAGGTCATGGTTCACGGAAGGGAGCGCAGGTGAGCGTGGGTTCAAACCCCCGCTCGGACGAATTTTTTTTCTTTTTTTTTAATTGAAAAATGATTTGTTTGGGGTGAATATTCGTCCCAAAACAAATCATTTCTCATGTCTCCAAGCATTTATTTAATTTCAAATATGTATATGTGTTAGTTCAAATCTTGTAAGTGAATTTAAACCTACTTCTAGTTGTGCGAATGACGTGAATTTGGCAGGTGTTTGAGTTCCGGTAATATGCATTATGTAATTTTTCAAAAAAAAATGGCGGTTCCAATATGGCGGACGAGTTTCGTGATTGTAGTTAGATTCTATTCAAAATTAGTATGTGGGATTTTGGAATCGGAAATCATGATTTATTCGCCAGAATTCATGAATTCAAGATAGCGGCTCCAAGATAGCGACGACTTCTGTGATTATAGTCCGATTCCATTCATGTGGGACATGATTCCTCAGTCGGTATGAATTGAAGATGGCGGCTTCAGGAAGGCGATGTGTTTTGTTATTATGTCCCGATTCCATTCAAAATTGGTATGTGGGTTTTGGGGTTGTAGATTATCAATTTCGTCAGAATTCAATAAAATTATTGACAAGCTTTCATACAAAAATATTTCTTCAATTGTTTTGACCTAGGTTATTCTATAGTAACATATTCAAAAGCTTACGCGAATATAAAATGAGTATTCTTGCGTGGCAAGATTTTGAATCTGTTACTCACAAATAATTGGAGTCCTAACAAAGACATTATTATCTTTGTTGTAATTTTTTAATGATTTATATTAAAATGTTAGCACAGAAACCGTAAGAAAAATTATTTACTGTCTGTGCAGAATTTGTTCACAAGTTTTGTATGCACTCTCCCCAGAACATTTTTCGTACTGCAACCATACCAATGGAGTAATAGCTTGGAATTACTCTTGAAATTCAGTATTTACAGATTAAAAAAAATAATATATTTCAGTGCCTCGTTAAAATCTTGTTCTAATGCCTTGGCACCAAACTTTTATTGGTTCATTACTATATCAATCGAGTAACACTTCAAACTACAACCAATACCTATTTTTATGTTCGCGGCAAGCTTCTGAATCTGTTACTCACAGAATAACCCTAGGTCAAACAAGAAAGACATTATTTTTCTTTTTTGGTGCATTTGTACGAAAGCTTGTCTTAATTTTTCTCTCAATAATTTTTATTTCATTCTTTTTAGTCATTCATGAAATCTGTCATTTTATTGAATTTTGACAAATTTCAAGTTATTCGGACAGCTAGAAGTAGGTTAATTCACTCTACAAGATTTGAACTGAACATATGTGAAATTAAATGAATGCTTGTGAAAACATTTCATTCTGTTACTCGATCGGCCAGGTTTTCTGCAGCCAGCTCTGAGACATGAGAAATGATTTGTTCTGGGACGAATATTCGCCCCAAACAAATAATTTTTCAATATGGAAGAAAAACTGCCCGAGCTGGGGTTTGAACCCACGCTCACCTACGCTCACTTTCAGAACCAACACCTTAGACCGGTGGACCATTCGGAAGTTAATTTGTTTTGAAACTATTACCAATCTGTTGCTACATTGTAGGGTTGCTTTTTTTTTCGAGAAAAAAGGGCCCTTAAAAAACTTATACACCACTTTTGCCCAGGCAGTCAATTATTTTCCTTATGTTTGCTGTGAGTACTAACATTTTGAAAACATATCATTCTGTTACTCGATTGGCCAGGTTTTCTGCGGTCCCCTCTTAGACTACAAACCATATGAGTCCAATTACTGGATATTCAATGTCGGGAAAAATTATTTTTTTATGACTGACTGATTTTTTGTTGGTTAGGGAAGCTTAGGTATATATATATATATATATATATATATATATATATATATATATATATATATATATATATATATATATATATATATATATATATATATATATATATATATATATATATATATATATATATATATATATGTGTTAACGTAATCTCTAGACAAACATATATACATATATATATATATATATATATATATATATATATATATATATGGGTTAACGTAATCTCTAGACAAGCCATGGTTTCCAGAGTTCCGAAGATATGATGATTCAAACTTGGCAGAGGTGTTAGATTCAAGAATTGAAACATTTTTCAATATTTCATACTCTCCCATCACTTGGGAATTTCAAATTCTGACCTTTTCGGACTTTGAGGGACGATTCTGAGTACAATCACATAGTTTTGAGATGAAAAAAATGGTACATTTAATTTTTCAAAAGCATTTGTATTTTATCGCTCATCAAGTATGCTGCGGATACAAAATTGAACGAAACCAGAATCATAACTTTGATTTTACGATCGATACGAAAGGTATAATTGCGAATAAATCAATATCTGAATAAATCAAACATTTCGAAGGCACCTTCACTCGGAACTGAATTACACTTTGAAATTCTTGATGAAAAGCCCTGTAAAATTATACATTTTTCGTTTCCGCAAACATCTCAAGAAGGCCTATTCAGTTTGGGAAACGAATAGTGGTAGATTCAATCCCATTCTACTACAGAATTCTCTTTGTTTTTGGGAAAAAATTAAAAATCAAAAAGGTGCTATTGAAACAAAATAATTTTGACAAGTAAAAGTTTTCATCAATAACCTTATATGTTCATACTTAGTGACTTTAAGTCATTAAATTTTTTCAACAAACATGTGTATACATGAGGATGGGAAAAAGACATGCTATTAATTTATGGAAAATGCAAGAAATTCGAAGAACGCACCAACTTTGTATGCTGAAGGTATTCCAACGGGGGTCATCCATGTTTTCAATATTTCACCGTTGTGGAGAAACAACAAAAGTGACAACCATGAAACTTTTATCACTGATGAGATGACGGAAATCAATGTTTTAGCATTTGTAGAATTTAATCCACCGCTTCTACTACGGAAATTAGCCATGAGTTCAAATTAGTCATGAGTTCCAAATGTAGTCATGACTCAGCAAAAGAGTTGAAAAATAATAGGTACAGGTCATTTTAATTATCAAATGCACCAGCATTGATATAAAAATTTTGGAAATCGAAAATTTGTTTATTGTGATTGGTTACTTCAGAACAATACTGCTAATCCCGACTTTGTTCCTTCGATATTGTTTTCCGACAAGTCAAAATTCACGAATAATGGTTTTGTGATAGACAAAACCAGAGATATTGGGCGCAACAAAATCCCGCATTTAATGAGGGGAAAGTAATTTTCGAAACGTATGGGCGGTGTAATCGGGTAAAATGATTGGACCAATTCCCTCAAGTCGAATCAAATCCATTCGAACAGACAATGGGAAGGAATATGTAAATGGATCCATGAAAGAGTATTTGGTACGGAATGGTATAAGGCATCAGACAACCATAGAATGTACCCCACAACAAAATGGAGTAGCTGAAGCGTTGCAATCGAACTTTGGTGGAAAAAAGCCGCTTCAATGTTGTATGATGTCAGTTTACCTCAAGAATTTTGGGCGGAGGCTGTCAATACTGCATGTTACCTAAAAAACAGAAGTCCTACATCTGTTTTGAGGAATATTACCCCAGAAGAAGCGTGGAGTGGCAGAAAACCGAACCTAAATCATTTAAGAATTTTTGGATGCACCGGGTATACGCATATCCCAAAAGAGAAACGGAAAAAATGGGATCCAAAGTTGAAAGAGTTAATATTCGTTGGCTACTGCGACAATTCAAAGGGATACCGTCTGTTAAACCTGACAACGAAAGAAATAACAAAATCCAGAGACGTCATATTTGACAAAAAAAAAATTTTTGTCAAAAGTAATGAAATTGACGCAACTTTCTATAATTTTGAAGAAATTCCAATGATTATTGATGGGAAGGATCTTCTAGAGAATGATTCCGAAATTATTCAGGTAGAAAATGAGGAATTGCCTCACGATTCGATACAGAATGATGAACAGACTGCCGAACCTATACCTCTAATAGGAGATGATAAATCAATAAAAAGTAATGAAGATAATCAAATCCAGCAAAGAGCTTATCCTGGACGCGAACATCGAGTACCTGAGAGATTGAAAGACTACGTGTTGTGTGCTGCAAGAGATATAGATAATATCAAGGATCCAAAATCTGTCTCGGAAGCGTTGTCCAGAAACGATTCAGAAAGCTGGAAAAGAGCCATGAAGGAAGAATATTCATCTCTAATCAAAAATAAAACGTGGGAGCTAGTAGATCTACCAGAAGGACACAACTTGATATCTTGCAAATGGGTTTTGTGCAGAAAATGAAATGACCAAGGAAAGTTGATTCAATACAAGGCACGTTTAGTAATTAGAGGTTTTCCCAAGTTTACGCATCGATTATGATGAGACATTTTCGCCTGTAGTTCGAACTACTACGCTTAAGATTCCTGATAGCTGCAGCAACTCTATACGATTGGAATATCAATCAAATGGATGCTGTGACTGCATTTCTTCAACCTGAATTGGAAAATGAAAATATTTACATGAAACAGCCAGAAATGTTCGAAAATGAAGACCATCCAGAGAAAGTGGCAATACACAAGGCTTTATATGAGCTCAAACAGTGAAGTCGATTATGGAATATTAAACTAGACAAATGTTTCAATGAAGTTGGTTTGAAACAAGCAAAATTCGATAATTGTGTTTATTTCTGTCGAAAAGGAAACGACTTTGTCATTGTGACAGTCCATGTAGATGATCTTCTACTCTTCTCGAATAATATGGAAATGAATGATGATCTGGTAAAAATTTGAAAAAGAAATTGGAAATGAAATATTTAGGAACAGCCAAATACTGTCTGGGCTTCAAGATTGAAAGAAATCGAAAAAATAGAAAAACTTATCTCGACCAGAGCGAGTATATAGAAAAAGTGCTCTGCAGATTCAATATGTCAGAATCAAATGCTGTCAAAACCCCATTGGAATGTGGTAAAAAACTAAGGAAAACCGAAGAAACGAAAGAATTACCGAAAAACATTTCATATCAAATGGTAGTTGGAAGTTTATTATACGCAGCTCAGTTAACAAGACCCGATATATCACATGCAGTGGGAGTATTGAGTAAATTTAATGCTAATCCTTCGGAGGAGCACTGGAGTTCAGTGAAACGAGTCATGAGATAGCTGAAAGGGACAACAAATTCTAAAATTATATATCAGTGCACTGAAAATGCTGAATTAATTTAGGGATATGCTGATGCTGACTTTGCTGATGATCCCGAAGACAGAAGATCTATCAGCGCTTATGTATTTTTGATGGCGAAAGGAGCAATAAGTTGGTCGAGTAAAAAGCAACAAATTGTAGCGCGCTCGACAACAGAAGCTGAATACATGGCTTTAGCTCATGCAGTTCAGGAAGCTCTATGGATTCGAATGATGATGGAAGAGTTGGGAATCTGTGAAAACTATAAGGTACCCATTCATTGTGATAACAAAGGAGCAATAGATCTATCAAAAAACTCCATGCATCATTCACGTACAATACACATTGATGTACAATATCATTTTATTACGTGATACTGTCAAAAAATAGACAAGTAGGCGTCAGGAACGTTTCCACAAATGAAATGGTCGCCGATTCCTTAACCAAAGCACTCTGTGCCCAAAAACATGAATGGTGCAGAGCAGAGATGGGAATTTATAAATCGACATAATCAAGAAAGACACCTTATCAAGTGAGAGTATTGAAGTGTGCTATACATTTTATGATACGGTGTGTTATATTGTCGATGTTGTTTTCTTTAGTTTGTATGGTTACATATTGATTTTAGATGATTAATAAAAACGTCATTCTTTCACTTCGTATCATTAAAAGTTGTAAGATATTATCAATCCAAAAGGTTATGGGCCCAGAATTCTAAGTGAAAGTGATTGGAATCTGGAGTGTATATATATATATATATATTTATATATATATATATATATATATATATATATAACATATATAACAAGCAGACGCAGAAGTATTCAGAAATGTCATTCATGTCTAATACTGCAGTTCCTCCATCGTTTGAAAAATTGGAAGGAAGGGCAAATTATATGGATTGGAAGTATAGCATGGAAATTCATTTGATAAACTGTGACCCATGGGAATATGTTGATGGAAGTGTTGAATCTACAGGACAAGATGAAAATCAAAAGAAACTTGTTGATAAAAATAATAAAAGGGCATTGGCAGCAATAATATCTGGTGTAAAAACACATATTTACACAGAAATTTGAGAATTAAAGTCAGGAAAAGAAGTTTGGGACCGCTTGAGAAACATATTTGAATCCAAAGGATTTTCCAGGGTGGCAGCTCTCATCGAACAACTAGTTCTCATCCGCTATTCTGAATGCTCAGGAATGGATGAATACCTGAATAAGAAGATGAAAATTGCGCAACAACTCAAAGCTATTGATACTGAAATAAAGAGCGAAGTGTTAGCAGCATTGATATTCGTCAGTATTCCCGATTATTTCAAACCTCTCATCATGGCTCTCGGAAATTGTGGTTTGGAATTGACAACAGATTTAGTAAAAGGAAGAGTATTAAAAAACCATGGTTTAACAATGACATAAAACAACTACACCAAACTTTATGTGAGATGACTAAATTAGCTAAATCTACTAACAATGATATAATAAAGGAAAGACAACAACAATTGAAAATTATATATAAAGAAATGCTGAAAAGATGTCAAACGAGATATAATGAGGAAAGAATAAATAAAGCAACAAATGTTAGTCGAGAAAGTTGGAAAATCATAAAAGAAATGAAAAATGAATCAAATACTAGGGAATCAATTGAATTGAGCATTAACGATGAAGTTATAATAGATAACAGCAGAATTTGCAATATTTTCAATGATTTTTTTATGAACATAAAATCTGCAGAACCAATCTTGAGAGAACTGAGATTGTCCCAATTTATCAATCACACGTTCTTTCTACATCCATGTACACCTCAGGATGTCAAAGGTATTATAGAAAAGACTGCAAAAAAACATGCAGCTGGTATTGATGATATAAATGGGAAATGTTTGTTAATCGTCAGTGACATTATAAACTTTCCTCTTTCAGATATTATAAATATCTCCTTTACACAGGTAAATATCCTGATACATTGAAAATATCTAAGTCAATTCCAATATATAAAACAAGGGATCAAGAAATGATGTGTGCAATTATAGAAATATCAGCTTACAATCCCAATTTACAAAAGTTATTGATTATGCTTATAGTACAAGACTGAGTAATTTTCTAGAAGAGAAAAATATCCTACCAGACCATCAACACGGCTTCAGAAAAAAAAGGTCCACTGAAAGTGCTTTAGACGCATTCTGCAATAGTATTTACAATTACCTTAACAACAAACAAACTCCTATTGCTCTATATTTCGATCTTACAAGAGCTTTGATACAGTAAATCACAATCTGCTTTGGAAAAACTTTACGATTTGGAGTGGGTGTCGCTAATGATTGGGTAGCAAACTATCTGGGAAACAGAACACAAATTGTTGTTTATAACCTTAGTCAGTCAGATCCAGCAAAGATACAGATGGGAGTGCCACAGGGTTCAATTCTCGGTCCATTGTTTTTTATATTATTCATGGCTGATATTCAATATACTTGCAATACCGCTAACAATACAATCATTTATGCCGATGACACCAATCAACTGGTATCTAATGAAGCACTTCTGAACTCCGTAAATTTATCAAATATAGTTGCACATGAATTCTACCAATGGTGCACACATAACGGTCTTTTGGTCAACACTAATAAAACATTTCACATGCTATTCCAACAAAAAAATGTCTCTCTGGATTACAGTACTCTAATAAAAGTCAATCACAAGTCAATTGCAGAAGTTAACAATATAAAATTTCTAGGCCTAATTGTCGACAAAAAAATGACATGGGAAAAACACACAGAAAACGTAATTTCAGACTGAGCGCATTGCTTTCCTTTTAAGACAACTAAGGGAGACAGTCTCAGCTGAATGTTCTTAAAACAGCATACTATGGTCTTGTACACTCAATTTTAAGTTATGGATTGATATTTTGGGGTAATTCAGCTCACACACAAAAAGTTTTTGTTATGCAGAAAAACATTGTTAGGTGTATGGTGAAAGCACCTCCCCAAGAACATTGCAAACAAATATTTATTAATCTTAAAATCCTAACTCTACCGTGTCTCTATATATATCTAATTACAACAAAAATAAAAAATGAAGAATCTAACTATGTAAAGAACAACATGATTCATACGTACAATACCCGTAAAGGACACAATTTACGACTACCATTCTCAAGACTGAGTGTTGGTCAAGACTCATACATATATCAAGGTATTGCTTGTTATAATCACTTTGTAAATATATTTGGCTCAATTCCGAACTTTCATAAGTTTAGATTTACATTATACAATTTTTTATTAGATAATGCTTTTTATTCTGTTAGTGAATACCTGGATGTTTCATAATATTTTATATTTATCTTTTACTGTGTTTATCTTGTATTGCATTTTATCTTATTCAATATGTTTTAATATCACGTCGAATATTTTAATTCAATGATTATGTCGAATTTATTTTTTGACTGACAGTGTTAGTGAGAGTGAATGTTAGTGTTTTACATTATGATTCTTTTCCTTTTTGACTAGTCTGATAAGTAATACTTACTGTTGTCTGTGATTACTTTAAAAGATGAATAAAGATATCTATCTATCTATCTATTAGCAGAAGCGGCTAAATATGAAAACGATGGAAAAGAATCTGCATTAATATTGAACAAACAGGATAAACGGGGATATAAAATGCATAAATTCAGAGGAAAATGTAACAACTGCCACAAGTATGGCCATAAATCTAAAATATGTCGATTTCCAAAAGGTTACGGAGAATCAAAGAAATCAGAAACAGGACTCATTATCACAGCACTAGGAACTGGAAATTTAAGCAAAGATGACTGGTATATCGACTCTGGTGCATCAGTTCATCTAACGGGTCGTTCTGACTGGCTACGTAACATGAAAAACATTAGTGGTGATGACATAGTGACTACGGCTTCTGGAGAACAGTTTAAGATCACCTCCATTGGAGAAACCTCAGTGGTATCGAATATTGAAGGAAGAAAAGTTGAAACTCCTATACGTGAAGTAAGATATGTTCCGGGACTCAAATTCAATCTAATATCCTGCAAGCAATTAGCGAAAAGGGGCGTAAAAACAGTATTTGAAAATGAAAGGACATGTGAAATGAGAGATGAAAATCTGGTAACTTGATAGCAATTGCCAAATCTACAGATGGTGAATTATATAAACTAGATTGCTTCAAGGAAAAATCAGTGGTTTTAAGTGGAAGAGTTGAAAATACACTGGATATTTGGCATTGTCGTCTAGGTCATTTGAGTACAGAAAATTTGAAGCGTTTGGAAGCTGGTATGGTAGATGTTGTTACATTCAATACGAGCATTGGAGGGAATGTTTGTCAAGGCTGTGTGAAAGGAAAGCAGCATCGTAATCCTTTCCCAAAAAGTGCATATCAACAAAAAACTAATGGAAAGTTGCAACTCATACATTCCGATATTTGTGGACCCATGAAACAATATTCCATTGGTGGTAAACGATATATATTGACATTCATTGATGATTTCACTAGGAAAACATTTGTTTATTTCTTGAAAAACAAATCGGAAGTACTCGAAAAATTCAAGGAATTCAAAAGTCTAGTTGAAAATCAAACTTCAAGTCGAATCAAATCCATTCGAACAGACAATGGGAAGGAATATGTAAATGGATCCATGAAAGAGTATTTGGTACGGAATGGTATAAGGCATCAGACAACCATAGAATATACCCCACAACAAAATGGAGTAGCTGAACGTTGCAATCGAACTTTGGTGGAAAAAGCACGTTCAATGTTGTATGATGTCAGTTTACCTCAAGAATTTTGGGCGGAGGCTGTCAATACTGCATGTTACCTAAATCATTTAAGAATTTTTGGACGCACCGAGTATACGCATATCCTAAAAGAGAAACGGAAAAAATGGGATCCAAAGTCGAAAGAGTTAATATTCGTTGGCTACTGCGACAATTCAAAGGGATACCGTCTGATAAACCTGACAACGAAAGAAATAACAAAATCCAGAGACGTCATATTTGACGAAAAGAAAATGTTTGTCAAAAGTAATGAAATTGACGCAACTTTCTATAATTTTGAAGAAATTCCAATGATTATTGATGGGAAGGATCTTCTAGAGAATGATTCCGAAATTATTCAGGTAGAAAATGAGGAATTGCCTCACGATTCGATACAGAATGATGAACAGACTGCCGAACCGATACCTGAAATAGGATAAGAGAAATCAATAAAAAGTAATGAAGATAATCAAATCCAGCAAAGAGCTTATCCTGGACGCGAACATCGAAGTACCTGAGAAATTGAAAGACTACGTGTTGTGTGCTGCAAGAGATATAGATAATATCGAGGATCCAAAATCTGTCTCGGAGGCGTTGTCCAGAAACGATTCAGAAAGCTGGAAAAGAGCCATGAAGGAAGAATATTCATCTCTAATCAAAAATAAAACGTGGGAGCTAGTAGATCTACCAGAAGGACACAACTTGATATCTTGCAAATGGGTTTTGTGCAGAAAACGAAATGACCAAGGAAAGTTGATTCAATACAAGCACGCTTTAGTAATTAGAGGTTTTTCCCAAGTTTACGCATCGATTATGATGAGACATTTTCGCCTGTAGTTCGAACTACTACGTTAAGATTCCTGATAGCTGCAGCAACTCTATACGATTGGAATATCAATCAAATGGATGCTGTGACTGCATTTCTTCAACCTGAATTGGAAAATGAAAATATTTACATGAAACAGCCAGAAATGTTCGAAAATGAAGACCATCCAGAGAAAGTGTGCAAGCTACACAAGGCTTTATATGGGCTCAAACAGTCGAGTCGATTATGGAATATTAAACTAGACAAATGTTTCAATGAAGTTGGTTTGAAACAAGCAAAATTCGATAATTGTGTTTATTTCTGTCGAAAAGCAAACGACTTTGTCATTGTGACAGTCCATGTAGATGATCTTCTACTCTTCTCGAATAATATGGAAATGAATGATGATCTGGTAAAAAATTTGAAAAGAAATTGGAAATGAAATATTTAGGAACAGCCAAATACTGTCTGGGCTTCAAGATTGAAAGAAATCGAAAAATAGAAAAACTTATCTCAACCAGAGCGAGTATATAGAAAAAGTGCTCTGCAGATTCAATATGTCAGAATCAAATGCTGTCAAAACCCCATTGGAATGTGGTAAAAACTAAGGAAAACCGAAGAAACGAAAGAATTCGAAAAACATTCCATATCAAATGGTAGTTGGAAGTTTATTATACATCTCAGTTAACAAGACCCGATATATCACATGCAGTGGGAGTATTGAGTAAATTTAATGCTAATCCTTGGAGGAGCACTGGAGTTCAGTGAACGAGTCATGAGATATCTGAAAGGGACAACAAATTCTAAAATTATATATCAATGCACTGAAAATGCTGAATTAATTTTGGGATATGCTGATGCTGACTTTGCTGATGATCCTGAAGACAGAAGATCTATCAGCTTATGTATTTTGATGGCAAAGGAGCAATAAGTTGGTCGAGTAAAAGCAACAAACTGTAGCGCCTCGACAACAGAAGCTGAATACATGGCTTTAGCTCATGCAGTTCAGGAAGCTCTATGGATTCGAATGATGATGGAAGAGTTGGGAATCTGTGAAAACTATAAGGTACCCATTCATTGTGATAACAAAGGAGCAATAGATCCATCAAAAAACTCCATGCATCATTCACGTACAATACACATTGATGTACAATATCATTTTATTCGTGATGCTGTCAAAAATAGACAAGTAGACGTCAGGAAAGTTTCCACAAATGAAATGGTCGCCGATTCCTTAATCAAAGCACTCTGTGCCCAAAACATGAATGGTGCAGAGCAGAGATGGGAATTCATAAATCGACATAATCAAGAAAGACACCTTATCAAGTGGGAGTATTGAAGTGTGCTATTCATTTTATGATACGGTGTGTTATATTGTCGATGTTGTTTTCTTTAGTTTGTATGGTTACATATTGATTTTAGATGATTAATAAAAACGTCATTCTTTCACTTCGTATCATTAAAAGTTGTAAGATATTATCAATCCAAAAATTTTCAAAAGTACAGAAATACAAGAGAAAAAAAATAAACATGGAAGATCACTGAAGCTTCAAAAGCTTGTGCGTGATATAGTAATAATAATATTTATTTCATATCAACATTGTTTTAATGAATTACAAATGTAGAAAAAAAAACAAATATAGGTGTAATTGATTATTGTACAAATGAAATTGTTATTACGTGAAAGTTACTCTAGTTTACTAAATCTGCAAACAGATTTGTCTGTCTTATCAGAGCGACTCAGTAATTCTAGCTGTTGATTCATTTATTTCCAAAATATCCTAAATGTTTAACTGAATGTTACCATGATGAATAAAAAAAAATAATCTACAATATAAAAAACTACAATCGATATATGAATAAATTTCCAAGGATTAACAGAAAAACTTACAATGAAGGAAGCAGTAAGATATTTGACTAGAACATGAAAATTCGTTCAGAATCGAGTTACCAATTTGTCAGTCTTTTTAAAGCTTATTTATCTCATATTTTCTCTCAGAACTGTGGGCAAGATATTATATATTTTTAATCCTTCATACGTGTATGTTCTTTGGCCTATTGATTTGAACATAAGTGGAATTAAGATATTAAAGTTTCTATTGAAGTTGGGTATTGATGATCAGTGTAATTGAAGTATAGATTCTTTTTGTCATATGTAAAATAGATATTTCGAAGAATAACTTTCGTATCTCGAGTAATTTTGCATTTTTGAAAAGGGTGTCAGTGGGAGATCGTGTATCTAGATTTAATATGATTTTAATGATTCTCTTTTGAATAGTCTCTAGCGGTTTTAGAGAGAGAGAGATAATATACTTTATTGTCCAAAGATATTACATCTTGTTGACAAAGCGATTGTATAATATTAGCTTAGAAGTTAACTAACTAAAAGTAAGAGTAAAATAAACACAAAAACAAGAGGATGTCATGAAAACAACCTGCAGCAAGATTACATATTACAACATATTAAAAGTAAAATTGACTGAAGATGCCTTATTAAAAACTAGGTAAGGGCGGGACACACTATAACATATTTAGAACAAAGTATGGGTTAAAATGTATCATCAAGATTCTTGTAAACTATAATAGGATCTGTCCAACAAGAGCACTTCAATTTCTTTTCTGAAATTGGTATATGATCCAATTTCTTTGATGACTTTTGGCAAGTGATTGTAAATCTTACAGCCTCCATAAATTACTGAGTCTCTAACTAGAGTTGATGATGCCAGCTTGGCGAGTGGTGTGGTGTGTAGAGGCAGTGTCAAATTTGTTGAGGTGTTTTTTAATTAATCACACTGTTTCCATAATAAATATTGCAAAAACTGTTAAAATTTTGTGTTTTTAAAAAAAGGGTTTGTGTTTTGCACATGTTATTTCAATGCACGTTTTGCAATACAAAAACTGAATTCATGAATAATCACTACACACCCCCAGTATGGATTCCATATCTCAGGTGACATTCTACTGAGAGTGGTAGACAACTTTAGCAGCAGAAAAAACAAGTTCATTAGATGTAACTCTTATAGCATAACATCAGAAGAAAGTTTTTCCTAAAATTGAAACATGTTTTTCAAATTTTAATCTGTAATCTATTTGGATACCTAGAAATTTTATGTTGTTTGTGTTTTCTATGACGATATCATCCATGACCAGCTCTTCTATTTCACCTTTAAATGACATGTTACTTTTAGCCAAATTCATAGCTAACTGATTTGAATCGCAGCTTTTTTTTTATCTTGGATATATCATCCCTGATAATGTCAAGGGGTTTTTCATCATTTTTATGATGCCAAAAAATGGTTGTATCGTCTGCAAACAGTTTATTATTTATATTTCCTGATATGTTAGTTCTGGACAAGTCGTTTATAAAAAAAAGAGGCACACCACTTTTCACAAACTTCTCGTCGGAGTATGTTGCCGTTTTTACAATTAGGTTCCGACCTGACAGATACGACTCTACCCATTTCTGGGAGACCCCTCCTAAAACCATAAAGGTAAAGCTTTTGCAACAGTATTCAAAAAAGAAAAAATGGCATAGCTTGTATCTTTTCCAGCTTGAAAACCGTAGTGGTCATTGGTGATGATTTTATTTTTAATTAGGAATTCAGTTAACCTGATTATTTCCAACTTCTCAATAATTTTCGCTAATATGGGAATAAGAGAGATGGGCCTGTAGTTAGAAGAATGGTCAAGGTCACCACCTTTGTGCAAAGGTATTACTACATATATTTTCAAAAAATCGGGAAAAGTGCCATCGTTAAAAGTTTCATTTGTCAGATGTGCCAAGATATTAAGTGCATTTTCTGGTAAATTTTGAAATATTCTGATAGATATGTCATCAATGCCTGAGGTAGTTTATTTTTAAAGATGATATAACATTTTCAGCTCATATATGTCGGTCTCATTAAGTACCAGTGAACCGGCTACAAAAGGACCTTGGAAGTGGTCTAATGGATCCTTTTGTATTTAGAGTATCAGACGATAATGGAGTGTCCACTTTTCTAATGTTTTTTCCCCTGACGTCAATCACTCGCCAGCTCTCTTTAGATTTATTTTCAGCTTTTTCTATTTTTGTCCTTTACAAATTTTGTTTTGCTTGTTTGATTACACTTCTGTATATTCTGCGGTAATTATTAAAGTAGTTATGGAAACAATGTGTAGTTGAGTAAACTCTTCCCCGCCCTAGTAAACCGTATAAAAGATGTCATTGTACAAGAGCGTAATACATTGATACAAGTTCTTTAACATTCACTATACACTTGAGTTTTGTGAATAGGAAGGAGATGGATCGCAGTTTTTTTGTAACGAACGAAATATTATGGTCCCATCGGAGGTGAGCGTCTATGAAAATTCCCAGATATTTAGTTTTTTCTGTTTTTGTTAGTTGCCATTGTTTATGTTTTCGGAAAGGTAGGTGAATACTTATAGTTTCGCTTTTTTGAAGTCCTGTTTTATTGTTTGCAAATGGAAGAAAAATGGTTTTCTTCAAGATTAATGTTAGTAAATTGTTATCTAACCATTCCGTGATTTGTTTCATGTCGTATTTTATATTTTGTTCTATTATTTCCCAGGATTGCCTTCTATGAATAGCACTGTATCATCTGCATGAAATCAGTTTGCCCTGCAGTTGAGAGTCAGCATACTGTTGATGTAGATCAAAAGTAGTATCGGTCCAAGGCACTGCCTTGTGGTACACCATATTTGATAGTTCGACTTGTGCTTTTGATATTATCTATTTTGACTCTTTGACGCCTATTTTCAAGATAGCTCTGAAATAGTTCCAGAGCCACACCTCTAATACCCATTTTTCTAGTTTTTCTAAAAAGTAATATGACTTACGTATCAAAGGCCTTGGCAGGTCAAGAAGACTGTGCACAAGGCTTGCTACGGTCTAGGGTTCGATAAATGTTTTCTGTCAGAAACCCTATTAGGCATTAAGGCATTTATTTTCCTGAAAACCGAACTGCAGGTCTTATAGTAACTGGTGCTTATTGAGAAATTTTACTAATCTCAATTTTATGCCTTTCAAAATTTGCAATATTAGAAATCAAACTTATAGGTCGGTAGTTGCTGACTCCGTTTTTCTCCCCTGTTTTGAAAATAGGTGTAACAATTCCTCTTTGAATATTGTAGGGCACTGTCCTTTGTCGAAAATCAAGTAGCTTGCAAATATATTCCGCTGTTTCTTCTAGAACCTTAACGTTATACCATCACCTCCAGGTGAAGATAAATTTTCAGCAGTGTATATGCCCTTTCACTTCATTTTTAGTCACAGGACTTAGAAGATGGAATCGCGACTTGTATCTGTTCTTCCTTGGGTATGTAACTGCTCATCAATTATTCTTCAGTGAAGTTGAGTTTTCATGTGTTCACCAATTGTAGTATAATGCAGATTAAATATTTCTGTTATACTTTCTTTATCAGTTACTATTTCACATTCATTTTATTTCTAAAATTTACTTTTGTTTTGATTACTATATAGATATTGCGACATTGTTTGCCATATTGTTTGAATTATTTTATTTCTTTTATATAATATTTTATAGTAGTTAGTTTTGAGGGTTTTGTTAATTTTGTAATTTTATTTCTATAAGTTTTGTACCTTGGAAAATCAAGACATCCTTTTGTTTTTTGTATTGAATATAAAGCTTCTCTCCTTTATAGAGTTCACAGTCCCTGGGTGATCCAGGTTTTTTTTATTTGCCTATATTATGTGTGTGCTCTCCTCGATCTTAGATTATATGTTTTAGAAATAAATCGGTTGCATCGTAACATTGTTCTTTCTATCTTAATAAAACAATTTGTATCACTAATTTTTAGCTTTTATAATGTATGTTTTTTCGGGCTTGATTATTCTCATATTTTAGGAATTAAAGGCTTGTCAAATACTTTTTGTATAGTGGGATGGATGATCTGTTTTTGAATGGAGACTGTTGGGACATTTTCCTAGTCAGATGGTTACTGTTCAGGGAAAAAAATGGTCAACGTGTAGAAGGGTAATTTTCTTCTCTTGTAGAGCAAAAGTATGAGGGACTTATATCCCTTTCATACATTATGTTAAGATATTCCTGTACTTCTTCAGTGTCAGAAGCTATATTGCTATTAAGGTCTCCTACAATTATTTTTGTGCCAGCTTATCTCTTATTTCCAAATAGTTCTCAAATTCATTTATGAAATCTTTTGTATTTAGGGGGCGATCTGTAGAGAGAAAATGGAGAATATTTTAAGTCCTAACTTCAATGTTATTTTTAGACAATTAGAACTAAGAATTTGAATAATTTCAGTTTTATTTACCTTCCTTCATTATAAATTTTTTCATATCCTGTTATAGAATAGATTCGGTTTTGTTGTATCCACGATTCTGTTAATAGATGACATCGCATAATAATCAAATTCATGCAGCATAACTTCGATCAGTGAAGTGTTTGCTCAAACCGAATATTTGTTTGAAAATCGATAAGAAAGAATTTGACAAACATTTTTGCATTCTTCAATATTTTCCTTAATTATTGTATTGATTTCATTATATTGAAGTCCCTAACGTAATCATTCATTTTAGTTTCATTGAAATGAGACAAAAGAGGTATAATGTGGACAATTAATAATAGTGCGATTAAAAAAATAAGAAACAATAAAATATATATGTCTTCAATGCTTTATTGAGTATTTCTTCCTTTTCTTGGGCTTGGAGTTTTCTTTTCTTTTTATTTTTCTTCACTTTCATAAGTTTTCTTACTGAATATGTTTCTCGTTTTTCAACAGTTGGAGTGTTTCTTTCCCTATTCGCTTCCCTGTTTTCTTCAGATTCTTACCACTTTGTTTCTCTTCCTTACCTTCCTCTAATTCTAGGGCAGAATACCTCTTTCCATCAATTTCAATCTTACCGCTGATTCTAGCTTGTTGGTTCCAGATCCGATTCTCTGAGAAGTTTTCTTAAATTTTTTTTTTCCTGATCCTCTTTGCAGAGTGTTCACAATTGCTATTTTGATGTCTTTCAGTTTTCTCAGTTTCTCCTTATTTTCAAAAATGTCCAGTTTTTTTAGTATGAACGAATTCTACTATTATTGGGCTTTCCCTAACTTGTATATATCATTATGTAAGTTATCGTTAAGCTGAGATCGGTAAGGTGTTGGCAGTAATAGTTTCATGATATAGATTCCGTTTTCAAGATTGAATCCAAAATGATATATTGTTTCTTACTTGTCTTTCTAGGTGAACACATCAATTCTCAAGTTTTTAATCTTCACGCTATTTTTTCTAGACATGCTTCTACTTCCTTAAGGCTATTTAATTTTTCAACTCTAACGTTTGTTCTTGTAGTAGGCATTTAATGATGTCTATCGATATATATATATATCACTCATTTGTCTTGGGATTTACGTATCAGGGTTCTCCTTCCAAATCTCCAATGTCTACTCGATACCGATAGATACTAATTTGGTGATTCTGCTGTTCAGAGTTGACGGTAACTATCAGCTCTGTAGAATATTTAAGGTAGGGATATCTCAGTTTTCACTGATTTATTCAGATTCTATTTTGACCCTTATGTTATCTTGAAGCGATATTATTGTCTGTACATACCTGAGTATTATTTCAATTTTTGGTACAATTATCATAGGGTTTTCACTTCAAACTATGTTCATCACTTACGTATTGTGTGGTCAACTCTTTTTATTTAATAATTCCCAATATTTCTAGGAGCATATGGACACAATATTTACACTTTGCCTAGATAGGAATTGAATTGTAGGTAGTATGAGGAAGTTTCAAATCTATTGGAAATTCGTATGAACTTTTCCATTGCTCCTTCATATTTACATAATTATTATTTATTTTTCAGCTCACTGCATAACTGCTTGTTTCTACAAACATTTCATTATTGATGGAGACTTACCCTATACTCAAAAAAGCCTTATAGATTTTGAAAATTATAAAATTGCAAGTAATCACCTGGAATCTTATTACAAATGATTCTATTATTCTACAAATACATTTGCGTTCCGATAACTCCTAGGATCCGCTCACTATGTTACCATAATATTTTGTGCTGTTTGTCTCTTGGTACTTGATACATGTTTTTTTCAGTGTTACTTTTACACATCAGAATAATGCACAAGTGATATACAGTGCTTTAATAGTCCCCCTGTTAATTTTTGAACGGTTCAACGTAGAACATTAAAAAAAAGGTATTGTATGATATCACCATACTACTTTTTTGAAATAAAAGACATTGTGATTCCCCGATAGATGGCGTGGGGAAACATCAACTTCAAAATTTTAAATACCATGGAGGGTCAATGTGGGGACATCGTTGAAAAGATCATTTAATTATCTTTCCAAACATCTAATTTGTTTTTCATTTAGTTGATAAAGTGACTTTGCGAATTTTTATGCCCCCTTAACTTTTGAACGGTTCGGGAGAACAATGAAAAAGAAGATATTGTAAAGATATCCCGATACAACTTTTGATATAAAAGACATTGTGATTGCCCGATAGATGGCGGGACAATCAACTTACATTTTTAAATAGCATGGGGATCATGTGGACATCGTTGAAAGATAGTTCAATTCTCTTTTCCCAAAAAAAATCTAATTGTTATTATCATTTGTTGATTTGTTTTTTTACAATATGCATTTGAAATGTCAAACATAAAAATGCGGATCTGAATGGTACCTATATGGATAACTTTTGAACAGTTTTATATGAAACAATGGGACAAAAAATATTCTGATTCTTGATTCTGATTCTGACACCGTTGAAAAGGTAATTCAATTATAGTTTCAATTATAGTTTCAACCATGGTTGTTCTAATGGAAACACAATTAGCGATGAGTAACACTGAATACGGTCAATAGAGGAAGATTCATTATTTAAATGATTTTTCATTTTCGAATTTGTTTCAAAGCTTAGTTAGGTAGAAATTTTGAATCCATACAGTAATCCAATTTTTTAATTGATGTGTCCGATAGTTGAGGAAAATCCATATTGAAGTAAACAAAAGACACTCAATTCACAAAATGATTTTCACTAAACTGGGTTTAAAAAACCAGGACAGGTGTTTCAGCTATCGATAGCCTTTTATAGCCTTTTCAAGAGATTATACCCAAATATTACCTAACTAATTTATTTTATGACCATAATTATAAAGGGTATCATTTATCGGATTTAGTAAACTGATAATCAAGCAGTACTATAAAAGCGACTTATGCTTGACATTCACAATGTATTTCATTTCAAAAAGTAGTAATGGTGATATCATACAATACCTTTTTTTCATTGTTCTACAACCGCTCAAAAGTTAACAGGGGATGGACTATATAAAGCCAATGTATTCCAGGGTGTTTATTGGCGATGTATTTATTAATATAAATAATATTGACCGACGAAGTTTTGTTTTCGCCAAAATCATGATTTGGCCATATTTTCGTTTTGGCCATAAACCAACCAAAGCTTCGCCAAGCAAAATCCAGAAGTTCGTGCATTGTCCAGCCATTTGGCCTACTTTGTAAGCTCGGCAATATCGGTGACGTCTGGCTAACTTTGGGGAGAATCGAGTCACCCAGCTGACTTAAACGGACGCGATTTTGTTTTGAAGTTGTTGAAGAGGTTATGTTGTATTTTGTGAGAAATCGATGGTGGTATTTATTTCACTCAGTTATATGTATATACTTAACCTGTTTTGAGATTTCTTGAATGATAATAAATAACATGTTTTCCTAACAGTACAGTTTTTTAGTAAATACATTTTAGAGAGTTTAGTTTATTAATGTCTAAATCATTTTCGTTTCGGACGAAAATAAGACCGTAGCTTCTTTTTAGTTTTTGTTTGAAAATCCATTTTCGTTGACACCATAAATAATACACAATGACTATAAAATAAACTAATGAAAACATAACGTCCAACCGTTTGTTCAAATTAAAATAATAGCTTCCAGTGCTCCACTTTATAGTGCTTAAACGCCGCACTTAGAAGAGAGATACAACGGCCGCAGTTTTGTGAGCAAACTATTCAACATTGAATAACTTTCATCAAAATAATATTGAGGAGAAATCTTCAACACAATACTGTTTGTGTGAAGTAGGATCCTAAAGAAATTAAATTATTTTTACAGATGTGGAAATTACAAACATTCATTTTCCAAGCAGATGTCCATCATTGGAAACATGAAAGCATTTCACACTTTATAAAAAAAAATCCTGAATCAAGATTAGGAAAAGACTTTGAAATTCAAAGGCCATACCTGTGTTACAGCTAAACAAATTTCTGATCATCAGTAGCATCAGATTCATCTTGAACCACAAAATTCTATCTCATTGAAATCATGGAGAACTACATCTCCAAAGGGTTTGCATTTTGATCAAATCTTAATCTCACCCAGTCAAAAAAAAAAATATTCTAGTGAATTAATATTTGAGAAAATTTAAAGAAAATTTTTGAATTTCCAGTTCTCCATTTGCAAAAAAAGATGCAAATAGATTTAAAAAAGTTTATTCAATTTTATTTTGTTTACACAAAAAATATGGGAGAAAAAAAAAAATTGTTCTCCATTTAGTAAAGAGTTAATTCTCATCAATCCATTTTTCATCTTACCACTGATTTTACTTGGAAAGGATAAGCAGATTTGCCAATTTTTCAACCCAGGTTTTTTTAAACCTTTTCCCGATAGGTTCTAATAATCTATTTATGTATATTTCACGCTGCCTTCAAATCTCCAGGGGTGAACTTCTTCCTTGGCAAAGCTTCTCAAGACCCCAAATCTGCATAGAAAGAGTCACCCCTATTCTGTTTTCAGGAAAACAAATGTTTCATTGGTTTGAAAAAGAGGGAACAGAAATGTTTTTGAATGAAAGTATACCATTATTCTCAAGTTTCCAGGTTCACAAAAAAAAATTTTTTCTTCTTCTTTTACATTAGCTGGAGAGTCTAGGAGATCGATTTTACTATTTCTTCTGAAGAAGAATTTTGGTGCCTGTCAATCCTGGTACTGAAATAAAACATTTTGGGAAAAAATCTAATTTGGGACATAACATCATTTCAAAAATTGGATTAAAGGGGGGGCCCCGTTTTGTTTAAAATTTTTAAAAATTTTTTCCCCCAGCAAAGGTAAAAAAATTTTTCTTTGGTCAACTCCACCAAATTGAGCATCCGTACCTCATCAAGTGTTTTTCGGGTTTTAAAAAAAAAAATAAAAAAAATTAACCCAACATTTGAGGTCATTATTACTTTAAAACTTTGTTAAAATAATTTGGGGATATAAACATGAAATTTGGGCGCAATTATTAAAATTGAAGGGGTTAAAAATAAATGTGTGTAATGAATTGGATTATTATACTTTAGCAAAAAAAAATTTTTGAAAAGCCAAAGTAAAAAAATTAGCCAATGGGAAAAAAATAATAGGAAAGAAATATTATGGTGGATAAAAAGAATTCGAAAAGATAAATTAAAAAAAAATCATTTAGTAAGAGAATTTTAATACAGAAAGATTTCCCCCCAAAAAAAAGTAAAAAAAAATTTTTCCCCCAAAATTTTCCCGATTCAAAAAAGGGGGAAAACCTTGGAAACCTTTTTAAAAAAACCCAAGCTAGCAATCACTAGAAGCAGGGGGGCCTTTCCCTTTTAAACCACCCGGGGCAACGGGGAACTACAAAAAAATTTCCCCCAAGTTTGGTGAAACAGAAAACCCCCCTTGCCCTGCTGACTATGGAAACCAGTTACATGAACCCCGTATCTGGCCCCCCCTTTTTACCCGCGGCATTGAGCCCCCCAGGCCCGTCTTTTCCCTTTTTCCGGGCCCCTTTATGGTTAAAAAAGGGAAAAGGGGGGGAAAAAAAACCCCCCAAAAAAAACAGGGGAAGATGGGAACTGGGGTTGTGGTGAGGCAGCAGTGCCTCACAACGGGGAAAAAAATTCTCCCCAGATGACCCAAAGCCGGCCCTTTTCAAATAAACCTCCAACAAAAAAGGGGGGGTTTTTGGGAAGGAGGTTTATTGAAGAAAACCTTAAGAACCCGGGGTCAAAGAGGACTACGGGCCCCCTAATTAAACATGTGTTACTTTTTTGCCCTCTAAAACCCCCGGCCCAAAATTTCTGCCCCAACATTAAAAATTTTTCCCCCCAAAGTTCATCACTGGAATTTGGAAACCCCCAAAAGGGGGTGCCAACTAAAAAACAGGCAAGAAAAATTTTTTGGCCCCCGGGCCCCTCCCGGGGAAACCCCCCACCCACTACCAGAAAAGCCCCAAAACCCTCTCAGATGGTGTCAAAAAGGGAACAGGATTTCCTTTTGGGCGGGGAACCCCGCCCCATCTCACAGGGGGGAAACACAGACATCCAAAGGGGAGTACCTTAGAAAATTTTTTAGGCCCAATATAAAAACATTGTCAAAAAGGTAAAAAACCCATCTTCATAAATGCATAAAAAAAAAGGGGGGTTTTTGACCAAACCCCCCTTGCTGATCCTTTTTAAAAAAACTACATTCACAACGGGGCCCTATCTGATGACACCAGTGGATCATCAACAATAAAGATTTGACTTGGAGTCCGAAACAAGTTTCCGGGGGATACCCAAACTGACCAACTGGGATTTATAAAGACATCCCGAGGCAGTTGGGGGGAAAATATATCCATCCGTTACTGGGGGAAAATAAAAATCCCCTCCAAGCAGTTTTAAAATGCTATAATTGAAAGCATATGACCCCACCCGCCCAGAAAAAAAAAAGGCACTCGAGGCGGCCTTGGTGGAATAAAGAACTAGCCAAACTTAGGAAAAAAAGGAAACTCTTCAATATAGCCAAAAAAATAGGAACCCGGGGAAAAATGAAAAGCCTTTTCCCCCCAAAAAAAAGGAACCTTCCCGAAAACCAAAGAAGAACAACAAAGGGGTTTTGGGGGGGTTTCAGAATTAGCCCCAGCCCAACCCCAGAAAGTATTTAAAAGAACATACCAACCATCAGTCTGATGAATGCCAACAGTGGAAATGCAGAAAAAAAAAAGAAAAAAAAAAGGCCCCATCCCGACAAACCTTTTTCCGGGGGGAAGATTGTTGAAGATTAACCCCGGGCGGGTTTTCACCAACCCCAACAGAACCAGCAGGAGCCTGGGGGAAAAAAAAATTTACCCCCCAGAAGGTCAAAAGGGGCCCTTAAAAAACTTAAATCTTTTTGGGGGAAAAGGGGGGGTTAAGGGTTTCTTCGGGCACTCCAGAAACTTTGGGGGGGGGTGGGGTGTTCATCCAAAACTGGGGGAAAAAGGGGCCAAAAATTTTTAAAAATTTTCCCCCAAGGAGAAAATTTTGCCGGCTCCAAATTTTGTTTAAAGCATGAAGGGCCCCGAAATGGCCCCTTTTGTTCCCCAAAAAATAGAGGGTGCTTTTGAAAAAACCCCCCATGACCCCCTCATCAGATCCCCCTGAGGGGAAAAAAATTTAAAAAACCCACCCTCATATGGATAAAGCAATGCTGAAAATCATTTTTTGGGGGGCCCCCCGGGGGGGAAAAAAACCGGGGTGAAGGAAAAAAGGGTTTCCCCGGGGGGGGTTTTTTGCCTTTTCTGTGGCCCCGACCCTGGATAACTGATAGTGAAGCTACATGAATTAAAACACCCAAGCCCCGGGGATGACCTGGTCCCACCCTTAAAAGGGCAAAACGGATAATATCAAATCTCAGCAGACAGCCCTGAATATAACTGAAATGGGGGGGAAAAAAATTAAATCCCCGGGAAAAACCCGTGCTGGTTCCATCACAAAAGCCGGGGTTTTGGGGGTTGAAAAAGTAAAAAAAAAATTGGGAATTTTTTTTTTTTTAGGGCCTTGTATATTTTGGGGCGGCAGATCAAGGAATTATTCTTTTTTTACTCAAGGAACACATCAAAATGACTGGGGAATTTTTTTTTTTTTTTGACAGTTGTTTGGAAGAAAAAAAAAAGGGGTTTTTTTTTTCTTTTGAGGGCCTTTAAGGGGTTTTTGGGGCGGCAGGGGTCGGATTTTTTTTTTTTAAATTATAGAACCCCCCAAAAAAATTTGGGAAAAAAAATTTTTTTTTCCAGTGTTGAAAGTTTGGGAAAAAAAATGGATTTTTTTTTTTGAGGGGACCCCTATATTTTGGGGGCAGATCATGGAATTATTCTTTAGTTGTCGATAGAACACATCAAATATGACTAGTTTTTTTATTTTGACGTTTTTAACAGTTAAAAAAAATTTTTTTTTTTTCCCCCGGGGCCCCCGTATATTTTTGGGGGAAATTAAAATTATTTTTTCAGTTGATAGAACACATCAAATATGACAAAAGAAAATTTTTTTTTATCTTGACAGACGTTGAAAAAAAATTAAAAAAAAAAAATTAAATTTTTTTTAAATTTTTGGGGGCCGAGATCAAGGAATTTTCTTTTTTGTCAAATGAACACATCAAATATAAAAATAGAAAATATATTTTTTTTTTTTAACCCCAAAAAAAGAAAAAAAAAAAATTAAATTTTTTTTTCATTTTGAGGCCCTGTTTTTTTTTAAAAGGCAGAAAAAAATTTTTTTTTTCATTCGATAAAATACAAAATTCAAAAATGCCCCGGATTTTTTTTTTTTTTGGGGTCATTTTGAAAATAGTAAAAAAAAAATTTTTAATTTTTTTTTTTTTGAGGGCCTTGTATATTTTGGGAAAAAGAGATCAAGGAATTATTTTTTCAGTATATGAAACACCCCAAAAGGGACTAAAAAAAACCTTTTTTTTTTTAAATCTTGGCAGTCTTTTTGCTGATTAATAATAGCTTGTTATAATTTTTTTTTTTTTGGGGGAACATATTTTCCATTTTTTCCAAATGATTTTTTATTTTTTTTAAAATCCCAAGATGTCCCCGGAATAAAGTAGTTACATTTGCAAATGAAGTGATAGGGGAAAATTGCCAAAAAAGAAATTCTAGCAGCTGGGTTGTCAAAAGAGTTAAAGGCCACTTGTCAATTGTTCATGGGATATTCTAGCAGCTGGCTGCTAACTTCACTCTGCTACAAAATAGTTTTATTTTATTATGGCTGAAGATTTAAGTCTGAAAAAATGATAAGCTAATAAAAGATAATAGTTAATTACAAAAAACACCAGCATAAAATTTACAAAAGGGATATTGCTTACCAGGATATAAAAGTCCAAAGAAAGTTTTTTCCCAATTTGCTTCCCTTCAGCACCTGTTTTTTTGGCATCATGCCCGTTCGGGATTTTAAACCCTATAAAACATCTAGGTATACCCCTTGATAGTTCGGGGTCTGTCCCCCTTTAAAAATTTTTAATTTTTTCAAAGGCACTCCAATAGACGAAGCATTGTTTTTGATAGAGTGTTCATAGTACTGAACTCTGAGTTCAAAAAGTTTCCCCAAGGTGTTTCAAAAAATAAATTTGGGCATGTAAGCCAAAGGAAATGACTACTTCAGTTCCTGCCTTAAAAATCTGCTTTTTTTTTGACTTTGGGTCCCAAAATTTGAAGAAAATGGGGCTTTCCTTTTTTTTAACCCCCAATACAATTTCAAGTCACGTTTTTTTTAATTTTTCCCTTTAAATTTTTTTCCCCCCCAACATTTTGAAATTTTTTGAAAAAAACCCTATTTTTCTTCAGGGAGTCTTTATTTTCTGTCTGCATCATTCCCCCTGAAACAAAAAAAAAACAAACTAATCCTTTTCCCCCGAGAAACATATGGTACCCCCATTAGTCATCACAGAAATGGGATAATCTTTGCCCTTTTGAAAATATATAAGGAAAAACTTTGGTTTTTTTGAAAAATTACTTTAAATTATGAAAATTTAATATTTATATGAATTTTGAATTATTACCAAATTATTTTGGCCAATGATAAAAGTATGGTTAAAAGAGTTAAATTTGGGGCTATAGCGAAGAGAGAACGTTATTTCCAAAAAAGTAGAGTAGTAACAAGAGAAATCACCATAGAGAAAAAAAATAAAAGAGAGTTGTCAAACCTGCAGTAAAAGTTGGCCTTTCCCTTTAGACCCGTGGCGACGTGTCCCCCAAATGGGCCCAACCAAGTACAGTTGGTAAAAAGATTTTTAGATAAAAGGGGGTTTTTCAAATTTTGTTACTTTTTTATGATTGATATGGTATTTTTTTGGATCGATTTGGGATTCTTTTTACCATAAGGGAAAGGTTTATCATATAAAATACTGGGAAAAGGGCCCCATCAATAAAAAATAAGTAAACGGTTTGTAGAATCTTTGGTTCGTTCGGGTTTAAATAAAGTTCCCAAAAAATAAAAACTTTATTTTAAGGGTATCAAGGGGGAAAAATTTAAAAATCTTATAAAAAAAAGAATAATAAGTTAACACCCATAAAAACACATTTTTTTTATCTAGGCCAATGTACAACCAGACAAAACAATAATAAAACCCGAAAAAAAAAAAAATTAAAAAAATTCTTCAATTGCTTATCATCAAATCCCAAAAAAAACATATTACATTTAAAAAAAACCTTCCCAAAAATTTTGTTTAAATTTTTTAGCACAAAGGGAGACCATGTACTTCGTACCCCCCTCTAAGTGGGTAGGAAATGGAAACTGATGGATGGAAATAAGTACCAGTTTGTGAAAAAAAATTTTTGCAACTGATGGATGGAAATAACCATCAGCTTTTGAAAACAGCTTATATTTTAACCCCCGAAAAAAATATTTTCCAGGAATTTTCAGCGTTTTAAAACCGGGAAAAACATTCCCCTTTTTGACGTTGGGTTCATAAATAAAGTCCATGGTTTAACCCCATAATTAATTTTTGGGTGACCCAAAAAGTAGAAATTTGAAATTAAAAAATGGTTTTTTCATTTTTTTTGACAAATGTCGAAATTGGAAAATTTCCTCATGTCGCCAGTCGTCTGTTGATTTCGAGCAGCGCCTCCATGGGAATGGCCGTACCGAAAAACTTGGGGTCCCAAGATCGCCAATGTTTCAAACAGTCTTTTATTTTTAATTTTTCATGGAAACCCCAAACTAACCCTTTTAAAGGGAAAATGGAATAGTAACATTTTTGAAAAACCCCAAATGTTGTCATTTTTGATTTTATTCATAAAATCAGAGTTTATTTAGATTGGGTTTAGCCGGGAAAGTGGGAAAAAACCTGTCATGACATCAAGTGTCGGGGAAAGATTATTGTTCAAAGAACAAGACCCCCTACAGAACAGTTAGCCAAAAATGAGTTTGAATTTTTGAAATTTACACTACAATGTTTACATGTCTGTCAAAAATCAATCTCCCCCATTTTTTCTTAAAAGATCGGGGTTGTTTTTTCCAAAGTGCCTTCAAAGGGGCCTTTTTTGGGATCTTGGAAACTTAAGAAGGGAAGAGGAAAAAATGGACTGATGTCTCTAGCCCGAGGGAATTGACCTAAAAAATTGAGGGGGTACTTTAAAGGGATGACATTTTTCCCTTTTAAACTTTCCGATAAAAACCCTTTTCCCAAAAGCCATTCACCCCACCCCCGGACTATTACCCTTTTAACAACTTACAACCTAACAAAAATCAGAGAGTTTATTGTAGAAAATTAAAATATGTTGATGAAGTTAAAACGATTAACCATGGTCTGTTGTTGGATTTATAGTTAGACGGACTGAAAAACGTAGACCAACTGTATACGAAAAAAACGGATTTTGTAGAATATTATTGAAAATAAATCGACGGAAGGGAAATTTCCCTTGGCATGGGTAGAAGTGATAGTGATTTTAAACATAACCTACACATTAAAAGAATCAAAAAACACCCCTTTTTGGGTTTTGGGAAAGGTTTTATATTCTAAATATTTATCTATGCTTCTTTTCTGTGTCACAAATTTGGCAAATGAAGGTTGCCTTGGGCCGGGGGACTGTTTTGGGGGTAGCATTGGAAAAGTGTCGACAAATTCGAAGAACAATAATTATAGGTTACAAAACAAGCCCCCAAAACCGAAAAGAAAAAGTAGAGAATGCCAAACAATAATTTTTTTTAAAGATGAAGCCCGTTGATCCAGTTTAAAAAGTATAGGGAATGCCCCTTTTTCCCAGTTTTTAAAAATGAATAATTATGTCTTGAAAAAACATCACAAAATTTTTTTTTTTGATTCCGGACGCAAGAAACGTAGTGTAAAAAGATGAAATTTGGGCCCAAACCCCCTTCCCCCCAGTCCTTTTCCCCTCACGTTACTCATGCGTTTACGTTTTTTATAAAAAAAGAGTACATAAATTATAAAATTTGTTTCCTTTTGCAGTGCGTCTAAAATTTTACAGACGTCTAACTATAAATCCAGTTTTGGAAGTCTGGGCTGCTTCCAGGGATCTTAGAATGACCCATCCCGGAAAAAAAGGGGAGGCCCCCACCAACAAAAAGGGAAGTAAAAAAACAATCTAAATCAGTTCTTTTTTTTATTTTCAAAAAAACCCCTGAGATAATCGGGGGAGGGATCTAAACCAAAAATTGGTCCGGAAAAAACAAGGCCCAACCCAAGACCCATAAAGGGTAATGACTAAAATTATTTTACCCCTTTTCACCTTTTTAATAAACACATTAATTTCCCCCAAGTAAAACGTGGACCTTTTTTTATTTCCCATGAAGATATCCTTTCTTTGGCTAGTGAAATTTCCGAACCATCACAGAGGATTCCAAAAGGCTCCCCTTAAAAAAAAAATATCCACTACATTTAGAATTTTTCCATCTCCAAATAAAAAATAAATTTTTAGTCAGAAGATTATCATCCCATGGACAAATGAAAGGTAGTTCAAAAAAGATACAAATTAATTCATACATATACACAACTACGAAGATAAAAGGAGCCCCTTTCAAGAAGATAGTCGGGTGTCCCGCCAAAAAAAGTGAACATCCTTTTAATTTCCCAAAAAATTTAGACACTATCAGTTTTTCACAATTTGGTTTCTTTCAATTTGGGTAGGGCTCGAAACCCAAATTTAAGCTTCGTCCCCCGAAGCTGTAGAGATTTTTGGGTTACGTAACAGTCAAAATCTTTTTGATATATCAAAAAAAACGCAACGCTCACTTCCCCTTTAGACCAGAATATAGATTCAGAAAACAAATTTATTTATTGAAATTATTCATTTGAATGAGAATATTTTTAAATTTTAAAAAATATGAAAAGAAATTTCAAAAATGAAGAAACCATTAAAGGACCGAAATTGAAAAGTTATAGATACCGAAGCACAAATGATTCAAATTGTTTTATATATTAGAGACATATTTTTTAATGATGTATTCCCTACCAAAATGAGTCAAAAAACCCCCAATATTAAAAGTTTATAACAAAAAAAAAAATAAATATGAAGTAAAAAAATGTTTCAATTTTTCCCGAAACCCAAATTTAATTACTGATGGTATTGTCAGGATATGTCCCGGGGATATTAAAAACCCCTTGTGGTAACCCCTTTTTTTTTAAATGGGATATGATTTTTTTCCAACCCCCTGTTTCAAATTTCTCACAAGAATGTATTCCCCCCCCAGTAATTTTCATTAAATCCTTAAGGAAAACCCAAAAATAGTTTTGACATTGGCCCATTAGACAGAAATATCAAGTAAAAATTGATTTCCCGATATTTCAAAGGATGTCTGAATTAATGCTGATTTTGAAGGTAGCTATAGATGATGTCACAAAGGCGAGGAGAAGAAAACAACCTAAATCTGCTTTTTTTTCTTTTAATTTTCAGTAACACCCGCATGAGATAATCGGACAAAGGAGGAATCAGTTAGTCGAGGAACAAGGCCCTCTCAAGATCGATAAGGCTAATGACATTATCTGTATAATTATCACTTTTAATAAACACATGAATTTCCTAGTAAGCGTGGACTTTTTTCATTCTATGAAGATATCTTGATTTTAGCTAGTAAATTCCAGACATCACAGAGTGTTCCATGGCTCTTTAGAAAAGAATTATCCACTATATTTAGAATTTTCATCTCCAAATCCAAATATACTCATAGTCAAAGATTGTCATCTCATGGGCAATTAAAAAAAAATCAAATATAAAAGTAATGATAAAAAATATTTGACTTGCTAGTTACAAGATAAATTACAACCACAAGTTGAAAAAATTATTACAATGGAAAAGGTAGTTCAGAGAAGATACAAATTAATTTATACATATACGAGTCATTTTACTACGAAGATAATTTGAGATTCTTCCGATAAGATAGTCGTGTTGTCTACTTAAAATAGTGAACATGTCTCAATTTGCCCAAAAGCTGAGAGACTATCGGTGTTGTTCACAATCTGGGTTCTTTCACTCAGATGGGACTCGAACCAATTGAAGCTTCGTCCTCTAAAGCTGTAGAGATGAAACACGTAATTAAAAGCTTTGTAGATATATCACAAAACTTACTGCATCAGCTCACTTCCTTCAGAATAGAGATATAGATTTTTTTTCAGGAAGCGAATTTATTTATTGAATTTTTAGATCTTTAGCAACTCTGCTAGACATACTAGAATTATACCGTTTAAAAGTTAGTTCCGTTTGTCCCTGGAAAACTTAAGTCAAAGTTTTGTGGCGCTGTCATAGTGACAAAAACAGTCCTTTATGGGATTTTTTGTGTATGCATTAACTTGTCTAGTATATAAATCACTACACTCAACAATAGTGTTTTCATCACAATTTCGTCAATCCTATGCTTGAAATTATCCATGGAATGAATGGCTTGTCATGAAGAACTTAGCAAGAACCATAAAAAATGTAATAATGTATTTATCTGAAACCAAAGTTTGAATAGTTACAATCTAATGTAGACCTTTTTTGGTTCGATCGTCAATTGCAGATTCAGTAATCCGGTCCTTTGAGAATTTCATAATTCAATATAAATAAATTGACCTAACCTAACCAACAAAATTGAGTCCATATTATATGTCCATCGTCAATAGCTATGAAACTCTTCGACGCATTCTCAAGACTAGCAATCATTTTATAAATCCTTGGAAATGTTGAAATTTCGTACCTATATAAAATGAGAACATATTCTCTTAATATTTCATCCCATTCAAAGAAATCTTGATATTTCTACATTTTTTTTAATACGAAAACACCCGAAGGTCAAGAAGCGTTCCCAATCGTGTACGATCCCCGACACTTGATGTCACATGACAAGGTTTTCCTGACTCCTAATTGACTAAACCACATCTAAACCAATCTCTGATTTCACGAATGAAATCAAAAGTGACAGCATTTGGAGGATTTTGATACGATTTTACTATTTCATTCATGAATAGGGTAAGTGATTTCTCTTGTCCCCTCTACTCTTTGGTCAGGGATCGCGCCGAGGAAACGCTTTGGACCTTCGGAGTGTTTACGTATTAAAAAAAATGTAGGAATGAGATGAAATATTAAAGAAATTTGTTCTCATTTATATAGGCATAAAATTTCAACCTTTCATGGTTATAAATGATTGTTTTAGTCTTGAGAGAATGCGTCGAAGAGTTTCCTTATTGACGATGGATATATAATATGGACTCTATTTTATTTGGTTAGAGTTAGGTCAATTTATTTATATTAGGCAATCCATACCCTGTGACCCAATATGGCGGTTGTTGGCACAAACCGATAATTGCCATAAGAATATCATTTTCGAGTGTGTACCTTTGGCTTGTAAAAGTGTATTTTTTGAAAGTTTATTTCAGAGCTTTTGTGTTGTTAATTAATAATATTCAGATGGAGTGATTACCTGAAGACACTATTGTTGAAAAGCAGAGGCTTTGGTGAACGGTATGTGAAAATACATCCCCATCTTTTGTTTACATTTTTATCAATGTATTTGTTACAGGTATAAAATGAAGTTGAGGATTGATCAGTGATTTAAGATCCTTTTACACTGAATATTTCTGAACTGAATTGTTCAATTGTTGAATTATCCTCCTGTTACGAATATGGATATTATTTCGTATTTGCTTTTACTCAGCTTTCCCAAATGCAGATGAAGCCCTATACAAGTTTAGAATCCATACATACTTTGAATCTGGCTTCGTCGTGAAGGTAGAACAAAATTCAGTATCATTTATATATTTTTAGTATGTTGTTTCCTAGGCAGCAGGTTTTCCTAGTAAGAACATGCAGTTGCAATCTTGAGTCATCAGAGTGAATGATTGCAAATTAGAATAATAATACATAAGAAGCAATTTATAACTTCTGATCTGTTCTATTATGTTTGTGCCACATTTGTTTATTATAAGAGACATTGATTTGATATTTAAGAATATTACTTCTCAACTTTTCATAATAGTTCTTTCTATTCGACATAACTTTTTTCAGATCAAGTATTCACAAAGGCAAATTAAAAACCTTCAGATGTTTGGTACATAATTGAAAAGGATGAAAGCATTTGTACTGCTCAATGTACTTGTATGGCCGGAAACAGTGAAGTAGGTGGTCATATTGAGGGTGCTATATTAGAGGCAATGTCACGCACAGATTTGGAAGCTGTGTGGCCAATACCATCAGTCAAAATTTATTGGACGACTTGCCTCTTGCTCAGTTGTTTTAAAAAAAATAAAATGACGATGAATATATATATAAATGTTTGTCTATTTGTTGTTTTACTGATTCAGTTGATTACTCTTAATTTAATACCAATTATAAAAATTTACACAATATTGATATTTGTATATAGTACAATTTCGATAAATATCACGATATATCCAATTTTTACTGTTAATAAATTACAATACCCTTTGAAGGTTGTAGACGATGTAGTAACTTGATTACTCTCGTCTCCGGACGTCCATCGTCTTAATGTTCTTGAAAAGGTTTTCACGATGTTTCAGATGTTTGTATCTGCAATCGTCTGAATACAGTATTCACATTCAAAACATCGTGTAAAATACCACAAACTCTGATAAGACGATTGAGCTGACTTTATTATTATACCCGTGAGTGTTCCGCCTATGGTGAACAAACCCCATTCCTCTAATGTCAAACAATGACAAATGTGAAGGGCGGGAGATAATTGACATTATAATGGTCATACCCAAAAACACTTCGAGTTCTTGTCAAACAATTTTTTCAAGTTACTTTTGTAGTTATACAGTCCGCTTAATACATTTTATTCATCACTAGCAAGTGTTTAATATTCAAAAGAAAATATACAACATTGGTACCTTCGAGCATTAGTGAAAGTGCCGGTTGACTGCCCAAATTACGCAGTGAACAGCATTGTGGAAATCTCCTGTAAGTTACGCAGGACAACACAACAAGTGCAGTGAAAATCACATGACAAACAATCGATCTGTAAAGTTATTCAGAACATTTCAAGATATAAGCGTAGTGGAGAGTAATCACCATAAGCTATATTCCACTTATCTCTATAATGTTGGGAAGTGGCATTTGCTCCAACGAAAAGAAATAACATCAATAAGTGTTACCTAAACATTGACCGTTGAGATTCGTATCCTTGGAATCGAAAATAGAATAAATTGTTGTTAGGAGTTCGCTCTGCACAACCAAACCGAAAGAAACAGAAAATAACAGAAGCGAACCCAGCACTTTGACAGCAGACAAGGGCTTCAACGAACGTCTCTAGTGGTGGAGTAGGAAATGGAAACAAAAAAAGCATAGGCGAATAGATAAGTAGCTGAGCGGCGGTGGTTATTCCAATCTCTATCCCTCAAACATCCTTATAATACCTAGTATTAGTTCTTTTGGTCTCTCCGGTCTGAGGAGAACATATTCAAATATCCTCCAAATACTTTATTGGTTCGTGAAATATAAGCATGGCTGAAGAACTTAAAATTTTGAAAATAAAAGGGGCCATATCAAAGGCAGGTTGACGCGATTTTCCACATTTTTTAGAAAGTCTACAATTCACGGATAAAGCAAGAGATAATTGAGTTAGAATCACGGTTAGAAAAATTAGTGAAACTTATCGCAAATTTGATGAAGTTCAAGGCGAAATCAGGAAATATTGGAAAATGCTCAGGAACAAATCAAATATCGTGAAGAGTTTGAAAACGATTATTTAAGATTAGTCCGCTAAAAAAAAGCCAAGTTATCAATCATCCACAGATGTCAAGCACCAATTGCTTGCAGTCAAGGTCCAAGTTCAGATACTACTCCTGCAATACGCTTTGAATATGTTGAAATCAATTGTTATGCCAGCTTGATTCCTGTACCCTCATTTCTCAGGGGATTACAAAGAATGGTCTTACTTCTTTGACACATTCAACTCTTTGGTCAATACTAACCCAAATTTAAACAAGATTCAAAAATTTCATTATCTGAAGAGATTCTCTTAAAGGCTGATGCGAAACAAAGTGATTGAATCAATGGAAATATCAGAAAATAACTATGACACGGCTCTCGATCTATTGGAAGGGCGATTTGACAATAAAAGATTAATTCATGCGCGCTCATGAAGCTGCTTTATTCAATATATCCCCAATTACACAAAGGGTTGCTTTGCAATCATTGCGAAAATTTTTAGATGATATTAATAAGCATTTGAGGCTCTAAATAATAATTTAGGCGAATCCACGAATTCTTAGGATCTAATATTAATGCATCTTTTTACATCAAAGAAACTTGACAATAGCACCAACCGCGAGTGGGAGGTGCATTCTTAAGGCTGAAAGATTCGAAGTTGGATGATTTCAAAACATTTCTAAACGACAAATGCGGCATTTGGAGACTCTTCAGTCCTCTTCTTCCAAACAATAATACGTTTGAGAAACAACACAAATTTGATGATAATAAATATCGAAAGACTAGCGAACAAAACATTCATTTTATGATTACGAATAATTATCGATGTTCTTTTGTAATGGAACCCATTCCGTTTACTATTGTAAAATCTACTCAAAATTCCAGTTTCTACTAGGCTGGAAGAAATAAAAGCTGAAATTATGCACAAACTGTTTGAGATCAGGTCATTCAAATTCAGAGTGTCGTGCAAGCACCTGCAGACATTGTCAAAAGACATAACCTACTTTTACATGCATTGACGGCGATCGAAGCAACAATCTCACATTTTTTCAGACAGAAATTCAAATACCACTACGGCTGAACAAAGTTCTGAAGGATTCAGTCAAAACTGATAAACATGACGAACAACTACGAGCGGCATTCACTGTTCATATGCCTAATAAGCCTGAATTACAAATCATTTTTTATCGACGGCTATTCTTATCCTTGATGAACAAGGCAATAAAATGCACGGTGTCGTGCATTATGATAACTTCTTCACAATCCATTTTATTAGCAGAAACCTGGCTGAAAAAACTTGGACCCTATCAATCAAAGATCAATATTCCGGTGATAGGTATAGGTTCAACTTCCACGAAAATTGCAGGAAGGACGTCAGCAACAATCATGTCCTTACACAATAATTTCAAAAGGATTTATCATTTTGATTATGAATAAAATCACGAAATATTCCAAACACTTCCATTGACGTGTCAGAATTAGAATTCCTCATAATATAACTCTAGCTGATCCGCATTTCAACAGTCAAATCAAATAGATATATTACTAGGAGCAGGTATTATTTTTTTGGGAACTCCTGTGTATAGGCCAAATTAACAACGGTCCGAATAAGAGCCTATTGTTCAAAAGCCAAGCTTGGATGAAGCATATTATCGGGTCCTATATGCAACTAATCCGAAAATTTCACAGTTTGTCATGTAGCTACCGATAAATTGAGTGCTCAACTAGAAGTTTTGGCGCATCGAAGACTTGACTGATAAACCAAAGTGGACCGACGAAGAACGTGAATGTGAAAGATTTCCACAGAAAAAACGCGACGCGATGATGGCAGTCGTTTTATTGATTGCCTACGAAAAAATGTACCCGATCATTTTTTTTTTTTTTTTTTTTTTTGAATTCAAGATCCTCGCAGTTAAACGATTCAAGTCATTAGAAAAGATTTTGTTACAATTCCGAGTTGAAACTAAGGTATACAGAGATTTATGCGAGAATATGAGAACATGGGTCATATGACAAATATCGATTCAATAAATAGGTCGACTGAAAGTTACACAGCGACACGCGGTATACTACTTGCCACACCGGGGTGAAAGAATCCAATTACTACCACCAAATTACGCGTAATTATTCGATGCTTCCCGCAAAACAGATCAGGACCTTTCATTAAATGACGTGTTATTAACTGGGCCGGTTATACAAGACGAACTTTTCTCAATAATAATTAGATTTCGAAAACATCGTTTGATAATAGGAGACATAGCTAAAATGTACAGACAAATTTTTAGTGTCGAATCAACGAGAGATATACAGCGTACGCATGCAAGCGCGAATCAACTGATCAAGAGATTCGGGATTATCAACCTCAATACGCAGTAACCTATGGTGAATCTCTTTCAAGTTTATTGCCACGCGTTGTTTGCGAGAATTGGCTTTACTAAATGAAAATAAATATCCCATGGCAAGTAAAATTATAATTAGAGACTTTTTTATGGCGGTTAGATCTCATAACAGGTAGTAATTCTATCACTTAGAACAGTTCAAATGCGATGTGAAATCAGTAAAATATTAGGCGCAAGGTGGATTTCAACTCAGAAGTGGGTAAGCAATAACACAAAATATTAGATGAATCTAATGATTCTGAAATGTTCAAAGATCTTCCCAAATACCAGAAACTCCTAAGGTGGTAAAATCTTTAGCTTGAGAGCTCATTGCGGGAGATCTTTGTAGCAGATTTTCTTCACTCGAAAAAAAAATTAAAGAGCAAAGTAACGGCTTATCTTTTTTGAGATTCAAAAATAATACATTGAATAAGGGGGGGTAACAGACAGGACGGATTGTTAACCAGTGAGGAAATTTCTCAAGCATTCGTTACACTTTTTTGAAATCGATGCAAATTGCAGGAATTTTCTGATGAACTTCAAAATTATGCAAGGAGTAAGATCTAGCCAGTACAGTAAACTAATATCTCTCAGTCCGTTCATTGATGCTGATGGTCTCTTACGTGTAGGTGGAGAATATCTAAATCCAATGTTTCTTATGACCAAAAAACATCTGTAATCATCTCCTAATAGTCATCCGGTAGCAAGACTTATTATCATAAAATGAGCATATAAAATTTCCATTCGGTTCGCAGCATACTTTAACTATCAGTTGAGACTGAAATATTGGATATTCAAAAGTCACGCGGCACAGTCTGAAAAATACTGCATCAATGCATGACCTGTTTCAGAGGTTAAAACCACATATCATCAATCAAAATGGGGACTTGCCAGTCCATTAATGAATTCCTGCTCGTTCTTTTTTATAATAGCGGTTTTGGATTATGCTGGGCCATTTTATATTAGGATGAGTAAAACAATAGGAAAATAATTAAATGTTATCTTTGTTTATTCGTTTGTATGGCAACCAGGGCTGTGCATTTGGAGCTGGCTGGTGATTTGTCGACAGATTCTTTTCTCAACGCTCTCAAAAAGATTTATATCTCGCAGAGGTGTTTTGCAAAAATTTATATTCAGACAAGTACAACAAAATTTTTCATTGGAGCTCATAACTTAGAATTACGCAAAATCAGTGATGGTATCTCGTCAATGACCTCTGACAATTGGTTAAATAACTTTTTAATTGATAATAGCATTAAAATGGCATTTTATTCCTCCTGGGTCTCCACACATGGGTGGTATATGGGAAGCTGCTGTCAAGTCGGCCAAGCACCATTTGAAAAGAATTGTAAAGGGGATGCTCATCACTTATGAGGGTTTGAATACTGTTTTGTTCAGATTGAGGCTATATTGAACTCTAAGACCTTTGACTCCCTTATCCGATGATCCTTGTGACCTTATTCCTTAACCCCCCCAAGTCATTTCCTTATCGGAGATATACCACTTCTGTACCACAACTGGACCTGCAAGATGTGCCTTCGAATAGATTAACCCATTTCCAACAACTTCAACAAAAAATGATACAACACTGGAGGCGCTGGGTAACGAGTATTTATCAACTTCACAACGATTCAAGTGGAAAACTGCTCAAATTGGTGATTTTAAAGTTGGTGACATGAGTGCTTTTAAAAGGGTGAAAACACACCTCCATGAATTGGCCCCTTTATTTTGGGTACAGACAGATTTGGGTGCGAGTGGAGTGTCCATAAAACTCAAAATGGTGGTAAACGAGCCATTAACTGACTATCTGGAAGCTTCCTATCAACACCACGTGAACGATTTCATTACGTTTGTTGTTGAAACGCCTTAGCCTTTCAACAGGGGCGGCAATGTTGGAATGGCTTTATTATTGCCCGTGAGTGTTCCGCCTATGGTGAACAAACTGACTCTCTAATGTCAAACAATGACAAATGTGAAGGGCGGGAGATGTTGACATTATAATGGTCATACCCAAAAAACACTTCGAGTTCTTGTCAAACAATTTTTTTCCATTACTTTTGTAGTTATACAGTGCGCTTAATACATTTTATTCATCACTAGTGTTGTATTCCATGAAACCAAAAGAAAATAACACTTTCACAAGACTTGATCGAGGCTTCGATAATTGCCTGAAATATCTAAAAGGGAAGGTTGAGATTGAAAGACATATTTCTAAATATTTTCATTTATTGAGTCACCAGAATCCTAAAGAAAATTTGTATTCCAGTAATTCAATAACACTACCTATAAGAATGTTTTTTGAGGAGGTAGGTACATATATGAACATTCATTTGAGTTTTCTACTTTTGAAGTGGAAAATATATCAATTATATATATATATGAATTTTATTTGAAATGGGACCTCCTAATGTACAATAGTTCAGATATATACAAGTAGGCAAAATCATACAAGTAATCGTAGGAACAAATCAAATCACAAAAGTCTGAAGTTATAGGTAGGTATCCATGACGGAATGAAGGATATGTTATCACGAATGTGCACACAGGGTATGTCTGCTGCAGCCTCTCTGATACTTGATTTTCCGAATCCGTAAGATCTTCTACGGAACAAATCAAATCACAAAAGTCTGAAGTTATAGGTAGGTATCCATGAAGGATGTTATCACGAATGTGCACCCAGGGTATGTCTGCTGCAGCCTCTCTGATACTTGATTTTCAAATCCATAGGATCTTCTAGGTTGATTGCAGCTAACATAGAGCTCTTCTCCTCCTCGATAAGTCATTTTAACTGGTCAAAAACTTATGATTTGATACTGTAGACACCGAGTGAAACCCGACTCTATCCCTGTCGTGACGGGACCCACAGTTAACTACAAGGCAAATAAAGGGCATTTTTCTTCAGTTGAAGCACGAATTATAATACTAAATTGAAAAAACTACTCAAATTCGCACAGAAAATCACAAAATAAACACTTTTACCACTATGGTCGCTTATGACGAATTACAATGTGTGCCAACAGCCCGCCATATTGCTTTCGTTTTGACAGGTCGATGGATTGCCTAATGTGAAACATTCAAATAACCAAGTTTTTGGTTTTTCATCTTTTACAAAAAAAATTTTTTTTTCACGAAATTTGGTGAAAACTCACCCTTTTATGTCCCAAACACACTGTAATTTTTTTGATTTAAATTTTGTATTTTTTCACCTTATTTTGACTTGATATCAAAAGCACCCTAATTTTCAATCGAAAAATTCTCCCGTCAAAATATCAGCTTTTTTAAAAAAGTCGGTGGGCTTTTTGTTCGTTGAAATCTCTACTTTCTGATGGTATAAAAAAATATACATTACTATGGTAAATGTTCTCAGAAAATGCAAAGAAACGAAAAAAACTCGAATCCGAATTTATTTTTTTAAATCATTATGTACAATTTTGAGCTATTTATTAAAATTTACACTTTAATTACTCGAAAAACGTAAGATTCCATGTTACATTGATAAACAAAAAAATTGCAAATCGAAATATACTACTATAATTAACAACCAAATAAGTTAGTAAAGTTAATATTTAATAAGACATCTACAATATTTTGAGACAGTTGTAGAATCTTCTTCAAATTTATGCATAGATGCCTATTTATTGCTATGTTAAGATAACTTATATACCTGAGTGACCTATGGAAAATTTTTGCCCATCATAAGGTATTTCCTAGCAGCTGTAAAAACCCTTAGGCCCGGTTGTTCAATCGAGGATGACCAAGTGATTTGTCCTAAACCAGGATTAACAATTTTGTTTGGGTTGTTCAATACGGGTTTATGAGATACCTAGTTTAACAATGGTTTAAGTTAATCTCATGAATTCGGGGATTTAAGGAGATAATTTGCCGATTCTGACCTAGGTAGTATTTGATTGTTTGACATTTCAATAGACATTGACTATGCTGAAAATTATTATTGTGTTGAATATTTTTGTTTTATACCCGACTGCAAAGATGTTCGTAGATATAACAGACGATTTTATTGAAATTTTTTATATTATTGCCCCAAGAAGAAAGATACCCATATTTAGACAAGGTACCGTAATTTCGGGTGACTTTAACCCAGCTGGGTGACTGGCTCATTTTCAGAAATAGACATTATTAATTATAAAAAAATTAAACTTGTTTTTTTATCGAATTGATTTTTCGTGATTCTATTGTATATATACCTGCAACACTGTATTCCATTCAGGAGTCATTTGCAACCAAATTCAACTTGCATAAAATTTGTCTGAATTAGCAATGTTTTTTTACTCATTTATGATGATTAAAAATGAAATAACGTTTTTATGGGCAAATTTATTTTGCTTATTCTATTCGTCGGATTACTTTTAAATCACCCAAAATGCAATCCCTCAATATGCGGGTGACTTTGCACACCATGTTTTTTTATATATCCACAAAGTCTTAATCACAATTTGAAAGAGTGGTCAAAGATCAATATTTTGGTATATAATAATACCAATTTATTTTTACAAATTAATCGTAAACATTCTTGAATTCAAGTAAGCCAAAGTCACCCGAAATTACGGTACCTATAAACCATTTGGAAGAATGGACAGAAAAATAATTTTTGAATAGATTTCGCTTGCCTAAAGAAATCGTCCGCAACTAACAGAAATACAAAAAATCACCCCTCACTACAAAGGCAAAATCGTAACAAAAAATTAACTTCCAAATAAAAATCAAATCTTGATTTTTCATACCAAAAACGTTTGACATAAAAAACTAAAATTAAATCATCACAAATGCAAAATGAAAATCATGATCTGTTCCCAGGAATCTCAAGCAAAAGTTGATTTATTGATGAGTTATGATTCAAAGATAATGTTAGTTTATATATCTGAATCATATGGGTTTTCTCTAGATTATACTCCTCCCTTTGTAGTTCCAAGGAAAGTTGGTGTTTTTCTTTCATGTGTATTAATTTCAACTTGTGTTCTTCGAATGATCGTTTTTGTAAATCTACAAAATCTGCTTTGGACAGAGCCCAAGTAGAAATTTTGTCTTTTATTGTCAAGATGCTATTCCTTTTTTTTTGGGACCTCCGCAGATGGTATTGTATTCATTACTTATTATAGCCCAAACTTCAATTTTAACAAATTAGAGTAACTGCGTCCGTTTTTTACATTCTACAATATCTTTAAAAAAAATTACGAGTGAAATTATGAGTAATTTTTTTCTTAAGAGACGCCCAACAATTTATACACTTGGCTGTTTTCGATCAATTTTTCTGTATACTTTTGACAAAACTACGAATTCTGAGGTTAAGCTTGATTCAATGTTGATGTTTCTGAACAGTCCGAATGAAGGTACAAGCGGAAAAATGTGTTGCCAACATATGAAAACAATGAGTTAAGGAATCCAGGATTCGTTTTTCATTTTCATAACGTTCTAATCCATAGTTAATTAATAATCCGAGTTTAGATAATCAACGGTTTAAACTCGCATTGAACAACCGGGCCTTATAGCCAGTATCAGAGATTCAGAGCAGTGAACATCATTCATAAAAATACAGGTGCAGGCTTTCAAAGTAAATTTGTCACAATTCTCTTAAAGTAACTCAGCCTGCACATGTATTTTTATGTTATGTTAGCATCACAAGATTTAAAAAAATGATAGCATTAGCTGAACACTTGAAAGAATGTAATTTCGTTGAAAAATAATTTTTTCATTGAATATTGATAATGTAAATTTAAGTAATTTTTTCGGAACCGCCGATTTTATAAAAACCGAATAATTGTTCACAGAATGACTCCATAATTTGTAAGCTTCCTGGAGCACATTTTACACGTGTACTCAATATCATGCTATAAAACTGTTTAAAAGTTTATTATTTTGTTAATTATAAATTTCTGAAGTTAACAAAATATAAGAACTTGAGTAAATATTGTAAAAAAATTTTTATTGATATTTTACATTATAATCAGTTTTGTGTCTGACAAAGGCATTTTACAACAATAAAAAAAACGGAATAAGTCTATAAAATATTTACAAACCAATGGAATGGAATGAAGTTGAATAATTTTCAAAAATTGTTTTTTTGCGGTAGGTTTCCAAGCGTTTATTATGATTAAAAATATATTTTTTTCAATTGTTTTTTGTATTTAAATAATATATTAAGAATTTTTTTCTTTAAAATTAATAATTGGTTACTCTCTACCTAAAAATTTTTTTTTTTAATAATGTAATTGTTAATTTAAGTAATAATTAAACAAACTTTGATCGACATTATAATTTTTTGAATAAAACAAAAAATAAAAACAACCATATACGACAAACTGTTAAAAAAAAAATTGTAATTTTTCTAGAAAATTCTTTAAAAATTACAAACAAAATTTTTTGTAGTTTGTTGTATATGTTTGTGCCATTCAAAGTTTGTTCAATTGTTAAGTAAATAAACAACATTATTCATAAAAAAATATTCTTATTAGGTAGAGAAGAACCAATTATTAATTTTAAAGATAAAATATTCTTAATATATTATATAAATAATAAAAAATTGGAAAAAACTATTATAAATACGATTTTTTTTTCAATTATAATAAACTAATGCAAAAACAATTTTGTTAATAAATATTTTATAAACAAATGTTTTTTTTTAATGTTGTGAAATGCCTTTGTCAGACATAAAACTGATAATAATGTGAAATATCAATAAAAAAACTAATATTTATTCGATTTCTCATATTTTGTTAACTTTAGAAATTTATAATCGACAAAATAATCGACTTTTAAACAATTTTATGGAGTCATTCTGTGAACAATTCGATTTTTAATAAAATTGGCGGTTTAAAAAAAAACTACTTAATTAACAACAGCCTCCACATTATCAAAATTCAATGAAAAATGTTTTTTCTAACAAAATTACATTCTTCCAAGTATTCAGATACTATAATTTTTTTTTGATTTATAAATTCATATTTAATAGTATAAAAAAAATATTTGATGTACATTGCTCTCTCGAGAGGTGCTGAACTCCTGCATTATTGCCCACGCGGAGCCCTATTTTCAACGTTTAATTAAAATTATAAATAATTGAGATAGAGTTCCGGGAGTGCAGACTTTTTCATGGGAAATTTCCTCCTCTTCAAGAACCCTTTTTTTATTTTCTCTACCAGCAATAGTTTTTGAGCTATTGCCAAAAAACTAAAGCCGTTTTTTTTTTTGTAAATAGCAAATTTTCGTCGGCGGAAAAAATTGAAAAATACTTCTTTCTCAGAATGACATCCCGAATCAAATGAGCCATCCCTCATATTGTTAGAAGACTTGGAACGATTTTTCGCAGGAAACTCACCTCTCGACACGACGTTTTAGATTTGAGTAGAGATGTGGTGCCCATTCCATCGATTTAAACATTTTGCTGTTTCTTGGGGAGGGGGTGTAATTACCCCCTCCTCCCCTTAAATACGCGTTTGACGTTGCAATAAAACTTAAATTGTTTATAGGAAAATTCATTTAATTTCATAGATGTATAAACATTCTCTCATTCGAAACTGTAGATAGTTGGAATTAAAAGAAACAGTTACAGTTCAATAAAATTCAAATTAGTGTTTTTGCCGGCAAAAAATCTCAATTTAAAAGGAAGTGTATAAATTAAATAACAAATAGCCATAATTTAAAATATCACTAAAACTTCTCTTCCTCCAATCCGTGTTTGAAAAACATCATGACTGGTACAGATTCGCCGTTAATATCTCTATATTCCATCAGTCCTACCATGCCTTCGATTTCCATGGACTCTCCTGTGAAGAACTGCAGTTCCTTAAACCTGCCCAAGATATCTTTCATTACTTTGTTCATATTCGTTTTGAAGACTTCTACTTGGTCGGGGGCAGTTTCTTCCAACTTAGCAACAAGTCTGAAACAGAATATAAGTATTACATTAATAAGTTAAAAATATTTTTTATTAGTAAAAGTAGTTGTAGATAACATGGTACAAATGTAAAAATCTGTGTGAAAAATAAGTATCAATTATTTGGCTGAAACTTGTATATTGTTTAGTTCATGAATTCCCACTCAGAACTTTTCAAGACCAATAGTTTGACTACATGGTGTATTAAAGTTCAATATTTTGCACTAAGGTCAAAAAATGTCCATCAAACTGAGTAAACTTCACACTTATTGTAGAACCATTATTAAAAAAAAAAATGCGAATCCATTAGTTTGTTCTAACTAAGGAATTGATTGGGTTGACTTTTATGTTTCACAATTTGGATAACCTTTAAAGAGTAACAAAAAAGCCAGTTCCTTCCCCTAGCTCCTGGAGATAAAATATTGAGTGCACCATGTATATTTAACAATTTGTCTACGAGAAATCAAATCAAATAATACACTACTACTACTAATTTTTGAAATTTTGAGGAAGTCTGATGTTTGAAAATTAGAAGAGATGATGGAAAAAAAGCTCAAAAACTTCTAGTCTCTAGTAATAAAGTTACAACTGAGTGGTGAACATTCGATTTTTTTAAACATTTGTTACTAGATACCAGTAAGTTCCAGAATAATGCTGAGAATCATGAAATCCATGAATTAACATTCGATCTCTAACCTACTTATCATAAGTATTTTCCGTTTCGGATAAAGGGCTCTGAGAATGTTTTCATTATTTCCTCCAAACTGTACCAATTGGCATGTGTATCAGTACATTTCATTCACATTTTGTAAGTGAAAATTGTTGTTTTTTTTTTCTACAAATTAATTCTTCTTGAAGGACAAATTGGTATTTTACACAGAAAGCAAAATATTATAATTTGGACTTATCCAAATCTGACCATCAGAAAAATAGACACCCAAAAGTAAAAAAAAAATTCTCAACCAATGGAATTTACTTTATATGTTGGATTTACTGCCAACAAGGACAAAATAATTGAGAACATTCATATATCATAGATCATTGGCAAGCAGGAAATCTTTGAAAATACTTGGCTTTGAGAATGTTTTCCAAATATTTGTTAACTCAAATGAAGCTCATGGTAAATAATTCATGAACACATTGTATTAGATAGACTTGTTGGTAAAACCAGGAAATCAAAATCAATAGAGATTACGGATAAAATGAAACTGAAGAGCTATACCATTCAAAGCTTTCTGAAGTTGAACAAGAAATGAGTGTAAAAATTTCAGTCATCATATATCATGAATATAATCATGCAATGGAATGAAACAGAAATTTTGATTAATTTAGCATGAATTGCTCTGAATATCACATTTTGTAAATGATAATCAGTATTAGTACATGCCCATTTTAAATTTCAGAATTCACAGCAAAGTGACTAACAACAGATAAAAAATAATTTGTTATGAACCGATTATTCCAAATAATAATAGCCTCCTGATAAACCTTAATTGATTTTTGATAAGTCATGTTCTGCCAAATGAAGAAAACAATAATTATCTTGAAGAATTTATGCAACACTTCAGTTGTTTGTTTAGATTTTGGTTGAGGGCTATAAACTCAAGTATTATAAAATTCTATTTTTTTGGAACATTTATATTGGCAACCCTGGGTATACATGAAAAGCAACAGTTCTATTAAACTTGTCTAGAATTTTCACAGGGTTGAAAAAAGCTGGCAAATAAACATTTTATCAATGCCAAAGATTAAAACTGATTATCTACAAAAACAAGGTTTTTTTGATTGATGCATTTCACAACATATTTCACAACATATCCACATTTGTTTTGAAGCAGTCATATTGGATTTGGATGGAATTTGATAAACTTTTTGTATCACCTAAATAATTTAAAATTTTATATACATATAACAAACCCATTTCTGAAAAAGTTCTGTAGTTAATTTTTGTTTTTAAAATCGAAAAATGAATATAGGAAAAAGACTTTCCCTACGTGTTTTTGCCTCCTGAACACGAATCCGGAAGAAACCTGATGAGGTCTCATATCTTTTCTGAGTTAGAACACTTTTAACTTTTTTATAACCTAATTTTCAAGCACCTTCTGCACAAAAATTACTCAAAATGTCTCCTTCTTTTTACCAGCATAAACAATAAACCCTAAATCACTTATTTTCGGCACAACTTCGCACAAAATAATGGAGGTTTTATCGAAAAAATCCTCCTTAAACAGTTACAAATAAACAAACTTTACACATCTGATAGATGAAATTTAGTAATTTTCACTTTTCTGCATGTTGGTAATGACAAACAAATTACCGCCAACTTTTCAAATTCAAATATGAGTATCAATTTTCCCTTCATTTATGTTTGCATTTGTTTTTGGGCACCATTATTTAATTATTTGTATAAAAATAATATGGATTTGAAAAATAGGCAAAAAAAAGCATATAAAGCAGATTTTAAACCAAGTGAGATATTCAATAGTTGTTTACAATCAAATATTATAAATGAGATAATAGTTCCCAAAAACAATAGCAAATATGAATGAAGGGGAAATTATTAGTCATATTTGAATTAAAAAAGTTGGAGGTGATTTTTGATATTACCAAAAAACAATATTGAAAGTTACTAAATTTCATCTGTCAGATGTGTGATATTTTGTGCAAAGTTGTGCCGAATAAGTGATTTAGGGTTTATTGTTTATGCTGGTAACAAGCATGGCGCAAAGATATATATCCACCGATATATATCCGGATATTTATCAAATAAATATCAAGATATTTATCAATAATGTATTTCCTACATTTCTGACTTATAAAAAAACGGCATTCACAGTCTTCCCTTCCATTGCCCAAAAAAAAAGAAAATATCTGAAATAAATGTTGTAAAAAATGCTGAGTAACAACACAGTCTTCTGGCAACAAAATAAATAAGCAATGCTACAAATACTCCATTTCGGCATGCAGACCATAGAGATTTTAAAAAGATGTGTAATATTATGAGACCCGGGTATAAACCCCCCATCTGCATATCAAATAGGGGGACCTATACTAGAAAGTGTCTATGCAGACATAGTACAAGAATGTAAAGATAAAATTCGAGGGGAAACAGTTACCATGTCACTAGATGGCTGGTCCAATGTCAAAAATGAACGGATTGTGTGCTGTTAAATTGTGAGTCAATATTAGTTGATAGTATAGATACCTCAGGAAACTCTCATACTGCTGAATACCTAAAGCAAATCGCAATTGAAAGTATAAACCAAGTGGAAGAAAAATTCGAAGGTGAAGAATTTTGTAACAGATAATATGGGAAATGTAAAAAAAAAATGCGAAGAGAACTTGCAGTGATAAAACTGATATTATAGAATATGGTTGTTCAGCACATCTATTAAATTTGTTAGCTGAGGATATGAAAATCCCTGGAGTCACAGAGCATATATTACAAGTTGTGAAATAATTCCGTAATAAACATTTGCCATCAGCTATTTATAAAAAAGCAGGTGGAAAAAAACTTATCCTACCTCAAGAAGTCAGATGGAACACGATGAGTGATTGCATTAGGTGTTATTTAGAAAACAGGGGCATACTAGTACAAGACAATAAAGACAAAGCCAACGTTGACATTTGTAACATAATAAATAACAATCATATAGTAGTAAACGCTAAGGACTTTTTGTCAAGGTTACATCCAGTTTCAGTGGCAGTTGATAGGATGCAACGGGATTCAACTACGATTTCGGTTTCCGTGGAAATTTTGATTCAACTGGAGATGAACCTAAAAGACCGACCAAGACACATCAAAAACTTGTATTATAACAGAAGGAATATGGCTCTAGGCTCGCCAAATTCCCGTTTGGGCCAAGTTTTAGAAAAACCCATCCTCTAATTTGGTGGAAATCAATTACAATACCTGAATCAGATTGGTCTGATAAGAAACTTTTTCTTGACCTCTGTAATCAATTATTCACAGCAATAGCCTCTACAGCTGGAATTGAGCGATGTTTCTACAGCTGGAATTGAATTGAGCGATGTTTCTCCAGCTTTGGACTTGTGCATTCCAAATTAAGAAATAATCTAGGAACGAAAAAGGCTAGCAAACTAGTATTTTTATTTAAATATTTAAATAACGATTCCAAACAAAAACATGATGATTTAAAATGGATTATTTGGGAATCCCAAAATAAAGAAATTGAAGAGTATAGACCCTCTTTTATTGACAATTGACAAAAATTTTTTTTTTTATTTCATTTTAAAATAATAAGGTAATTGCTTTTCTATTTTCATGTTGATATATTGAAGACTGAAGAGTATATTAATTTATTTAAGAAGGAATGTAGGTTTTTGTTTAAAAGGTTATTTTTTATCGTTATTTATCTATTGGCATTATGGTTTTAGCTTCAACGTAATATCATTTCACATTTGACTAGCATACTTAATTTATCATTTAATTATCCATGTTTTTTTTATATTTAGTTTTGAATAAACTTACTATTTCTGCTTTTTGTTTTTCATTTTGTAAGTTTTTTCGAAAATATATAAATATCACATTTGGATATATATCAAATATATCCGATATTTTGATATTTATATAAAATATAATGATATTTTTGCGCCCTGGTAAAAATGAGGCATTTTGAGTGATTTTATTGCGAAAAAACGGTGCTTGAAAATTAGGTTATAAAAAAGTAAGAAGTGAGTGATTTTATTGCGAAAAAACGGTGCTTGAAAATTAGGTTATAAAAAAGTACTCAGAAACGGTATGAGACTGCCGCATTTTTCTTCAGATTCGTGTTCAGGAGGCAAAAACACGTAAGAAAAGTCTTTTACCTATATTCAGGGAGCACGAGTGGACTAACTTTACTTTTACCAATGGTAATGTATAAAAATAAAATTTTCGAAAAATATTTATTTTAATGGCAGAGACTACTTGGCTAACTATTTCTTCCTCAATGGCTAATTCAGTTTCAGTATACACAAATGCCCAACATTTTCTTCTCTTGTTAATTGATTACTGCCTAAATCCACTATAAATTAAGACACTCACTTTTTCATGTAGTCCTTGAGATACAATGTGTAAGATTTTTTGTCGCCGAATGCGTAACTTTCGCACAATCTATGATTTAACACGATGTCAACACCGGATTCTACATTTGCATCGGTGCCCTCGTCAGCTTCTTCTGCCGAAGGGTTGGAACCCTCTAGTTGAATATCTCCATCTTTGCGCTGGATCAATTTTCCATAAACTTCATACAATACTTCGTCGACCAATTTCATTTTGTATGTGTCTGAGAACATTTCATCCCCTAGAAAAAAAAATATTGTTAAAAATATAATGTACTTGGCTAATTATTTTTGTCATCTGGATGACAGCTGATAAAAAAGATACAATATTGGGACTATTATCAAGTTGAGTGTAAAAATATTCATAGCTGAAGGAAGATTGAAATAATTTTGAAAAAACTCACCAGTGAAAAGATCTTTGTAGATTCTCATTTTGAAGGATTACTCGGATTATTTCTACTAGAAGAATCACGAACGACCTGTGTCTTCTAGAGAGCACCGCAAAAAGAACTAATATTGTCAGTGGTCAGTGCGTCAGTGGTGCCAATGTCAATGTCACTAAACTAGTTGAATATCAAAGGTGCCTAGATAGGTGTGTTCGGTAATTCGTTACGTATTAGGAGTGGTGTGCCAAAAATGACAGAAGAATAGGGAACACGCATGTGCCCCTTTTCTAGAATATTTTGATTTGCATATGAAGATTACCACCTAGAAAGCTCGGCAACAAACTTAGAAATGGAAAAAATGTTCAGTGTGATGGACGTATGCGTCATTATATCACACAGTTCAAACTTTTACCGCTAGTTGCTTCGAACTTCCAACTATAATTTCATATATTTTCGTTTATATGTTGTACTGATATTTTTATTATCATGATATCTTAAAATTTTTTTTGGGTTAAATTTAGTATAGTCATTACTTCACACAGTTCAAACTTTTACCGCTAGTTGCTTCGAACTTTCAACTATAATTTCAGATGTTTTCGTTTATATGTTGTACTGATATTTTTATTATCATAGCTGTTTTTTGGCGCCCATGTATTCAAAACGTATTCGTCCTGTGATTCAAATACTTCTGGCGTTGAAACGATGACGTCATAAATAAAACGATTCAAAACGTATTCATAGAGTTTTGAAACCAAGTCGAATTCAGTTTCAAAACATAATTCGTTGTTTCGTGATTGTCATAATTTATAATAATACCCCAAATAAATCTTGGTAGTGGGACATTCCACTTTCCACTAATAATCGTGAGAGTTTTATTGTCTACCGACTTTCTAACAAAAAAATTCTTAGGTTTGATCAGTTATATATATATATATATATATATATATATATATATATATATATATATATATATATATATATATATTATATATATATATATATATATATATATATATATATATATATATATATATATATATACCTATATATATATATATATATACTGACAGGGTTACGGCATAAAACAGCTTTAGGAGGGTTCGGGTGACCAGACGTAAGGTGAGGAAAGTGTGCCACTGCTGCCAACATATACTAATTATTTAGGTTTTTATTGTATGCGTCCTTGTTCATCTTGAATGGTAACCCTGTCAGTATTATATATATAATAACCCTGGGTTTGATTATTGAATCGTATTCGAAATTATGCATTCTTGCGGTTCGTGATAAGGATGACGTCACGTAGAATCGTATTCAAATGCAAGATTGAATACGTTTTTGCGCCCGAAAACACCTCATATCTTCAATTGATACTAAAACATCATTTTGAAAGTGAGGATCAATTTATGTTTGGGTTATAAGACATAGTATTGTCTATCAACATTCCTGGAACAACCACAATTGGTCCTTGTGTTTGGGGGAAGTTATTCAAGTGAAGGTCAAATCGAGTTTGAATTAGAAATTTTCGACAAAATTTTGGGATTTAAGAAATTATTTTCACAAAATGTAATTTTAGAGGGCTGAACTAAAGCAAAGAAAAATTAAAATGAAATTACATTTCGTGAAAATAATTTCTCAAATCAAATTTTGTCGAAATTTTCAAGTTTAAAAGTGTTCCTCATTTCAAACTAGATTTGATCTTCACTTGAATAACTTTCTCCAAAACACTAGCGCCAGATGTGGTTGTATCAAGTATATTGATATTCAATACTATTTCTCACAACCCAAACATAAAATCAAGCTCACTTTTACAATATAATACACGATATGTAATAAAATACTCAATGACCCACAGTTAAGTACTATGAAATACAATAGAATAAAATACAATAATACAATTATATTTTTAAAAAACATGGTACAGTAAACTATTTGTTTATTTTTAATCAACTATTAGATTCTATCATTGTGATAAAAAATGTTCTGGGAGTCTGTAGTAAGGACTTTTTCAGGTACGATTTTAAAGTTTTTCTGTTGTTAATAGATTGTATACTTTCAGGAATGGTGTGATACATTTTGGTTCCAATATAGGAGTAGCTCCTCTGTGACAGTGATTTTTTTAGTAATGGGCGTGGAAGAAGTTGATACTTTAGTTGTTATCAGTTACTGTGTTGTGTATTCTCTTATTCAATTTTTTAAAAAAAATATGTTTTGCCCTACCAATTGTTGACATATTTAGACACAAAATCTCCATGAATGACATATTTGATATAAGAAATATATAAGCGCCATATATGTATTAAGTTAATAAATATATGATAAGCGCTTCATGACCGAAAGTAATTGAATTGGTATATCAAATTATTTTCCATACAACCGAAGTCAAACCAGAGATTTTGAAGGCTTTTTTCAAGTTGGCAACTTGTGCGGAACTCCCTTATTATGGGGTTACTCTGAGACCATTCATCAAAACTGGTGTGCATTAGTTTGACTCCATTAAAGTGACCATAAAAAGATCACAGGAGGAGATGCATATAAATCTCTTGATGAAATGGCAGGTCTTCTTGATATCTAAATGTCTAAATGGGTTCTTATTGCATCCGTCTTATTAACAGCAATATACCCAGCTTCGAAAATCGCTTTACACAATTTGAAATATCTTCGTTCTTTCTCCAATATATTACCTTAAATTTGAGTCGTTTCGAATTAATGAAAGTACAAACCTGCGAAACCATAAGAACGCCCTTTATCTGTAAAACTCATCATATCAGGAAAGATGTTCATTGGTATTTTTTATATTAGCGCCATCTATCAGTTTTCTTTTTTGTACATTAGATGTGTAAAAAAGAAGAAGAAAATAACGTCAGAATAAGAAGCAGAAGAATAGTTAATAGTAAGCATTTCCATTTCTAATTTTTATATGTGAATTAGTGGCAACACGTGTTTCACGTTCAATACCAATACCGGCGTCGAAAAAATCAAATGATCAAAATGGCTAGTGAACTAGAGAAGAAAATCATCCATCAAATCGAATACTACTTCGGAGACATAAATTTAGGTCGAGATAAATTTTTGAAAGAGAAAACCCAGGAAGATGAAGGCTGGGTCACTCTGGAAGTGTTATTAACATTCAAGAGACTTGCCAGTTTGTCCGAGGATCCAGAAGTCATTGCTGCCGCTATTGAAAAGTCAGAGAACAAATTGGTTGAGTTGAGCGAGGATCGCAAGAAGGTGAGGCGGAATCCCGAGAATCCTCTTCCAGAGCTTAATGACGAGAGACGTAAAGAGCTCACAGGAAGAACTGGTAAGGATAAAAACGTTATTGAAGAAGTATAGAAAATTATCATTAATGGCCGACCTGACCGACGTCCTGTCCAAATTTTTATATTCCTTAATTTTGTTTCCTGGAAACTTTCGTCGGCGTACATATTATTTTTTTCCTGTTTTTCTTTGTATTGTTTCATCTAGGTTATGCCTATGACTCTGTCCGCTTCCTTTTATTCCGTTTTCCCGCTATCATGTTATTCCGTTTTCCCGCTATCCTGTTATCCCCTTTTCACATGAATGAATAAAACAAAAAATAATTACGCATATCCTTTCCATCGAATTGGGAGTTATGGTCTTGAGTTTATTAAAAAATCCCATAGAAAAAAGCACTTTCCCGAATTTTTCGGGCAACTTTTCCAATTTTTCTTTCCCTAGAAACCTTTCTCGGACTATTACGAACATTTAAAATCGCCATTCTCAAGTGATGCACTTACTAAGGAATTTTTACATTCATTTTTATTATATATATTGTCCAGGATATCTAATAAACACTTATTCAATTTTCAGCATATGCCAAAGGATTTCCCCTGGATGAAGAAATGGATGCCATTCTCAGCTTCTTGGAACCCTATGGTCCGTTTGAGTCATGCAGCCGCAGAGGTACCCCCGACCACAAATTCAAGGGTTCCTGTTTTATAGTTTTCAAAGACGTTGAAACCTGCAAGAAATTTGTAGAAGCAGAGGATGTTAAATACAAAGATGTGGAACTGATAAGGAAGTTCCAGCAAGATTATTGGGACGATAAGAAAAAGGAGATGGATGAACGTAAGAAAGCCAAGAAAGAAAAAAAAGGAAAGATCGAGGAGAAACCAGAGAAAAAACTGGAGTTTCCCAAAGGCGCTGTTGTTCATTTTTCAGGAATTGAAGAAGGTCAAACTCTGACACGAGAAGAAATGAAAGATAAGATCAAGGAAGCTGGCGACGTAGAGGTAGCTTACATTGATTTCAATAAAGGAGATTTGGAGGGTTATGCAAGATTTCCAGGAGAAAATAATGCTGTTGAATTCGTCAAAAAGCTCACCGATGGAGAGCTGATAGCAGATAAACTAAAGCTCAAATTCAGGGTTCTTGAAGGAGAAGAGCAGGAAAAATACCTGCAGAAGAGTTCCGAAGCCATTATTGAAATGAGGAAGAAAATGAGCGGTAAATTCAAACAGAAACGCAAGGGCAACTTTGGTAACCAAGGAGGTGGTCATGCAAAATATAAGAAGAGAAATCATTAAAATTTTCATTATTTTAAGCGTATATGTGTTAAGTGTTGTTCACTCGTTCATGTATGATCATGAAATGATCGAAAAAAGTGAAGTCATTTATCATTTGATGTTGAACATTTTCAGTTTAAAATATACCATAGTTCTAATATGGTAGCTTTTTATAAACATAGACTTAGGATCCAATGTGAATTGCAGATTTTGTTTTGTTCCTGCGAATAAATGATATTTTTGACTGAAAGCGTTGAATCAATATATTGAAATCCACAATTATCCCAAATATTAAATAAGAAATATATAAATGGCAGGGAATTATATGGTCCAGAGAATTAAATTTATGGTATAGTAACATCAAATCTGTCTTGAACTCTATTAATTTCTTCAACACTTCCTGTACTATAGCCCCATATATCAAAACATCAACTGTTTCCTTAAATAGTCCAATACTAGAAAAACAGTACCTAAGACAAGACCTCTTGACCAATTCACCATATTTATTTTTAGGCCAGTCATGAGTCAATTTTCCATATATATATCAAATGTCATTTTTTTGTAACAATTGAAATTAAAATTGTTTTTTTATTTTACCTCGTGGATAAATGTGATTTGGTCAAGGCTATTCACAACATAATTTTTTCTAAAAAATTCTTTTTTGTGTCATTTATTGTTGAATCGATTCAGTCACATCACATTTTAATCAAATGAAATCCCTATGGGCCACCTACCTGTCTCTCTAGAACATTCATTAAGGAAAAAAATAACATAATTTTTGTATTTCGGTGCAGTAACAAATTGTATGCATTCAAAAATCTACAACTAGTTCATGAGTTTCCTTGCAGTTCGAATAATTTTTCAACTTAGTAAGCTTACTAAGTTGAACAATTATTCGAACTGCAAGGAAACTCATGAACTAGTTGTAGATTTTTGAATTTATACAATTTGACTGCAAAGATATGTTTTTTCCTTAATGTATGTTCTAGAGAGACAGGTAGGTGGCCCATAGGGGTTCCATTTGAAAAACAATAATTTTTGATCAAAATGTGATGTGACTGAATTGATTAATTAACCAGTAAGTGACCCAAAAAATAATTTTTCAGAAAAAATTAAGTTTTTCTGTTATTTGCGACTCATTGTGAGTAGCTTCGACCAAATCTCATTTATCCACGAGATAAAATAAAAAAACAATTTTAATTTCAATTGTTTTAAAAAAAATACATTTGACATAAGGTTTGGATTTGTTTTGACCTGTTGAACTTGAATATGTAAAAATATACAGGGTGTTCCATTCGAAAAACCAAAGTTACTGGCATTTCCAGAAAAACCGAAAGTCCGCCATATTGGATTGTAATGTGATCAAATCCGAAATGGTTGCTTATATAACTGTACCAAATTTCAGAAAAATCCGTTCACGAATGCAGAAGTTACAGGGGTGGCCCGATATCCTGTGTCACCCGGTATATTAATTTTCTAATAATTTTAGTTTGGTAAATTTAGTAAATTATTATTAGAGTCATGAACGATTATAAAAATAAAATAAAAATTAATTTACCTAACTTCAATAATTTGTGTCGGTTTTTGTACATGATCTATAGTGGGATTTTCATCATCAACTTCCATTTGATTATTGTCAAGTTCAATCACGATGTCACCAATTATTTGTAATGGTGAACCTCTACAATTAATAAGTATTTTATTATTTACGTATTAGTTAAATTTTATGTTATCCTATTTTAAAAATTTGCTTAAGTAAATTGTAGAAACGCGAGGCCAAAATATGGAAGATTAACAAGGAGAAAGAGAGAGAGACAAGAAAAGGAGGACAGAGAATCAAACGCGCCCCAATGTCGAGAGTAGAATGCCGCGTATTAGTAGAGGGAGAAACTAGACAAGGAAAAAGGAACGCTGCATATGACGCTACGTCGTCAGCAACTAGTATGAGATACGCACTCACCTTTGTCGAGACCGTTCGCCTCGCCCGATCACACTTTTCGTAACGCTCTCGTCACGCATTCACCAGCTTACTCCCCAAGTTAAGCGTAAAGAAGTTTTACTTTAAAAAGGTTTCTACAGTTATTTTCCCAAATGCTATAGTTTCACGTGAAGAAAATCGTGTAAAATAGTTGTCATTAAATCTTTCGAAAAATTGCTTCTATTGGCTTGAAAAGAGTGAACACTAAATAAAACAATTCAACATCATATCCAAGTTCCAGCATGGTTTCAACCCAGGTAAGTCAACGGAAAGTGCATTTTACTCTTTATTCAGGTATGTCTGTGACTCACTTGACAGAAGGAAATGTATCTGTGTCTTATCGAAAGTATTCGACATTATTGACCCCGACATTATATGCAACAAAACTTCATTCACTTGGCTTCAGGGGTAACTTTCTTTCATAGCTCCCATCATACCTGACTCAGGAAGATATATGTTAAAAAGGGAAACATTCTCAATTGAATATTGATAGAAATATTTTTCTGTGAATTGAAAAATCCACGATTAAAATGAAGTTATTTTCAATTGAATATTGATAGAAAGATTTTTCTGTGAATTGAAAAATCCACGATTAAAATGAAGTTATTTTTTGTGAATGTCTAACAGAAAACAACTACTTCCCCGGCTAAAGCCACGCTGGACATTGAACTACATCTGATAGATATTCTGAAAAGGCCCTAACTCAAAAGAAAAAATCTGAAATTGAAAATTTGCATTTTCATTCAGATAGTTATTTGATTTTCTATTCCAGTCTTAATTAAGAACTCGTAACTCATTTTAAGTTATATAACTTCATTTTAAGTTATATAACTTCATTTTAAGTTATAACTTCATTTTAAGTTATAACTTCATTTTAAGTTATAACTTCATTTTAATCGTGGATTTTCAATTCACAGAAAAATCTTTCTATCAATATTCAATTGAGAATGTTTCCCTTTTCAACATGAATACCCCACAAGAGGTTATCTTGACGATGGAAGATAGTGACTAAGGTTTATCTTTCAGTCGCAGATGATTCCACATCTGATTTTATGAACATCCTGTTTATATTTTCAACAAATCAATCTATCATACCCCATGACAGGTTTTAATGTCAGAAAACACTAATTTCAAAGTGTCTCTCCGAAAGAAATGATTCTAACTTTTTCCATCTTTGCAAAGTGAGATTGCTTCTTGAAAATGTGTTTCCCATTTCTTCCGGTCTTCCTGATGATCGTGGAAGCGTGAAATAGATTTTTGTCGACAAAAATGTATTGAAGACCTAGTGAATGCGATGTCTCTCCTGCATCAATGTTACGAATGATTTCTGGTGGGTACTCTCTTTTGGAAAACATTCTTCTTTGCCTCATTCATCTTTACGAGTTCTTAATTAAGACTGGAATAGAAAATCAAATAACTATCTGAATGAAAATGCAAATTTTCAATTTCAGATTTTTTTTTTTGAGTTAGGGTCCTTTCTGAATATGTATCAGATGTAGTTCAATGTCCAGCGTGGCTTTAGCCGGGGAAGTAGTTGTTTTCTGTTAGACATTCACAAAAAATAACTTCATTTTAATCGTGGATTTTTCAATTCACAGAAAAATCTTTCTATCAATATTCAATTGAGAATGTTTCCCTTTTCAACATGAATACCCCACAAGAGGTTATCTTGACGATGGAAGATAGTGACTAAGGTTTATCTTTCAGTCGTAGATGATTCCACATCTGATTTTATGAACATCCTGTTTATATTTTCAACAAATCAATATATGTTAAAGTTGACAACTTTCAGTCGCAGCAGGGGGGTTCCTCAAGGCTCTATATTGGGCCCTCTCATTTTTCTTCTTTTCATCAACGATGTGCCCAATCATATAAGCACATATTATGTAGTTTTGTATGCAGATGATACAACGATCGCAGCGAATGCCAATAACCCAGAGGAACTCCAGGAAAAATTGAATACATTGTGTCTCAAATTCACAAATTGGTGTCATAACAATTCTTTGTTGGTGAATGCAAAGAAAACTGTTCTGATGCAATTTTATTCCAGTACAAATAATTTTTTTTATTACTTTCATATTTATAGAGTACCTAGGTGATGAAATAATTGAATCATCAGATAACACCAAATTCCTTGGTACATATATCGATGGTAACATGACCTGGGAGTCGGGTATAATCATGTCAGATTGAGAGCCCAAATTTTAAATGTTTACTTTGCTCCTGTATATTCCCTTATTTCCTGTAATATTGCTGTTTGGGGTTATACCACAAAACTAATAAAAATATTTGTCTCCCAGAAGAGGGTTATGCCACTAATATATAGAATAGATTGCAGATAATCTTATAGACCCGCTTTATTGAGAATAAAGTTATGTGCGTACCGTGCATTTATGTTTACAAATGTACTTGTTATTCCAAAAACAGATACAGAATTACAATCGAAACTGTGATTTCCATGCATATCCTACCAGAAAAGGCGAATTAATAAGACTTCAGAAACATTCAACTCGTCTGTATGAAAATTGTCCGTCTTACATGGGGGAATTTTTTTATAATCACTTACCTGACGAAATAAAAAACCTAAATAGGGAAAATCCTTTCAAAGCTAAACTCAAAGGATACTAGATTAATTGGTTGCTTTCATAGTACTGATCAGTATTTTAGTCAATAATATGTATCTCCATCTAATTTGTGGAATTGTTATATTTTTATGTATAGATGACTGTCTCTGAATTAATTGTTGTCTGACGTATCCTATGTCATTTTTATGACCGTGAAGGATTCAATCAATTTTTTTATTATTATTAACACTATAATAGTTTCAGTCACCTAATCCAATTTCGCCTTATGAAAACCCACTTCTATTTCCGTTTTTGAGCACTTATAATTTTAAATTCTACTAGTCACTTCTCAATGGTCACAAATAAGCAAGATAAATAATTAAAACACGTGTTGATCTCGCCTCTGAAATTCGCCTACTCGTATGAACATAAGCATGTAGACGATTGCGCACCATGCCACGCAAACACGGTTAGATACAACACACTGACAACGAGAGCCAGAAACTCAGCGTCTCCCCTCTTAAATTTCTACCTTAAAAGAAGCCGTTGGGTTTAATATGCGTAGCTCTATGGAGAATTCTAATACATACATGCAAAATGTTCCTTTAAATTTCGTTTTCCGACGACCTACCTGAAATACGTATCATTTCGCACTGTAAACTAGTACACAAAATAAGATATTTCGCACTAGTGCGAAATATTTCATTTCGCACTAGTGCGAAATGAAATATTCATCTCCACGCTCTGCGATTGGTGCGATTACCTAATATAGTTAACTATACTCTGATTTTTACTCATAGGTAGCTGTGAAAATGACAAATCTACAAACGAATTCATAACATTATAGTGTCGAAAAAGGAAACATTCTCAATTGAATATTGATAGAAAGATTTTTCTGTGAATTGAAAATTCCACGATTAAAATGAAGTTATTTTTGTGAATGTCTAACAGAAAACAACTACTTCCCGGCTAAAGCCACGCTGGACATTGAACTACATGAATACCCCACAAGAGGTTATCTTGACGATGGAAGATAGTGACTAAGGTTTATCTTTCAGTCGCAGATGATTCCACATCTGATTTTATGAACATCCTGTTTATATTTTCAACAAATCAAATTATAGTGTCAATGTGATTTACCAAGTAGATAGGTACCGATTGTACCGAATCGTATAATTTGTTCAGTTTTCTTTGCTGCAATGTCATCCGACGATGAAATGGTAGATGCTACTACCCAGAAGTATGCAATTTAGCAAACGAAGCAATTGCTGCCAGAAAAATCAAAACAGAGTATGATTTGGCGTACGATAATTTTATGGCATGGAAAGAAGAAGTAACGCAAAAAGCTTCTCCGAGGTTGTTTTATTGGCTTACATAGGAGAATTGGGAAATAAGTACAAGCCAAGTACTGTCTGGTCAATATAGGTATTCTATGTTACGAACATCCTTGATAGCTAAACATAACATAAACATTGGAAATTACCTGAAACTGAAAGCGGTACTCAAAAGACGCTCAGACGGATATAAACCAAAAAATCAAATATTTTAAATTCCCAGCAAATCAAACAATTTATGGAGACTGCTCGGATGAGAAATATTTGTTAATCAAGAGTATGTTTTGATTTGCATTTACAGTTGATTTATTTAGAATGAGTTTTTTTGAAGAATATTGAAATTCTACTAATTTACTACTCATATTTTGTATCAATAAATCGTTGTTTATGACAAATAATATTAATGTCATTCAGTAGCTCAATGCGTCAATGTATCGACAAACACACAATATAGAATATATGGGGTTTATTCGAATCCTGACGGTACCTTTTTTTCTTATTTGAATGTTTCATAATTAAGGAGTGATAATCATGTTACTTATAATCTCATTTTATAGTGGATATATTATACAAATTGTCTAAATTATCATTTTTTTTGTCAAGATAAATGTGTATTTTAATCATTCTAGGTTGCCTTAGCATTTGCTATAAACGGAGCTCTGAGACGAGCTGAATTGGCCAATGTGAAAATAAACGATCTGAATGATGTAACAACTGCATTAATTGTGAAGGTTCCGGAAACCAAAAATAAAGTACCGAACTTTTTATATTAACAGGAACATTTTATGAAATATATAAAAGTACGCTGATCTACGACCCAAAACCATGGTGGATAAAAATAACAGATTTTCATTAATTACCAGAAAGGTAAATGTACCTCCCAGTTTGTGGAATTAACAAGTTTGGTGCAATGGCCAAAGAAATCGCTACATTCTTGAAATTCCCAAAACCCCAGAAAACTACACTGGTCATTCATTTAGGCGTTCTTCAGCCACAACATCAGTGGATAGCGGCAGTGACTTATTGACTCTGAAAAGGCATGGCGGCTGGAAAAGCAGCACAGTCGCAGAGGGTTATATTGATAAATCAATCAATAAAAAATGGAAATATCCAATCAAATAACCCAATCCATTGAACATGCAACAACATTCACACCAGAACTATTGGGAATTAGCTCGAATCACAATCAGTCCCTACTGCCAGACCATCAACCTCCACTACAGTTTTGGAAACTAATAATATTATTATGACGGGAATTAATAATCAAGCCATTCAAGGTTTGATAAAAGAAAATAATAGTATTCCGTTAGTACTGAACAATTGTTCAAATATTACCATATATAATTATTTTTCCAATATTTCATAAATACAGACCAAAATGTACCCAAATATTTTTGTTAAATGTTCAATAAAATTTGTTCTTTTTGGATACATCTTTCTTTTATGCTTCTTCAGGCAATTGGATTGATTTCCTGTAAAAATGATTTGTAAGTAGGTAATACAGTCATGCGAAATTAAAATCTGACATACCTATGTTTTTCATGTAGGTCGTCGGAAAAGTATAGTGTACTCGTGCGGAAATTGGATATTCCATACTCGTTTGACAAGATGATGAACCACGAGCCGTAGGCGAGTGGTTCATCAGTGATCATCTTGTCAAACTCGTATGAAATATCCTATTTTCCGCACTAGTTGCACAATATACTATTCTTTAATCCATGAGTTTCGGAATCTATAGGTATTTGTGCTACGAATGGCAGTACTGAGATTGTCGAAATAGCCATTTTTGCTTATGACGTGTTCAATCAAGTATACTTTATTGTCACAAAATCTCATAGACAAAGCATGTTAGAATAGTAGATACATAGACTAAGGATAAAACGAGTAAAACAACATAAATTACAGCCACAGGTTTATAAATACTAAAAATGAGATTAAAAAGTGTGAATTTAAATTAGTCATTAGCAGAGTATATGTTATACAATAATATTTATTATTGAATGTTATAGTAGGCCTTCTCAAGCAGCATGATTTTAAGGTGGGCGTTCAATGCACTAGGTAGTGTATTTTTATTTCAAGTTGCATCGAGAAACGAGATTACACTTTGAGAACTCAAATTTAGTGGGTGAACTCAGAAAGGATTACAGTACTAATTGAAAATATTGAGATTTAATTCTTTTCGAAAATCGAGATTTTGTTTGTCGAAAATTGAAGGCAATACTCCAGTACATGCTTCTTTATTATTTCAAACGGAAGACCCGTGAAAACAGTTCAACTTTCGATTAAAAGCTAATCTCCAGACAATTTCGTTTGGGACATCAACTTGAAATATGAAATGGGCGACGAATAGCCAAATTCAAACACAGCGAGAAATACTTCCTACTTTACCAACATTCTTGGTCCAGCTGATTTCGGATAGAGAGCGCCATTGTAAATTTCATTCATCGAGGGCCTACTATCTTCAATGAAATAGATTTTGATAACGTCTTTAGAAGTAGCAAGATATAGAAAATCAAAGTTTCGGATTCGGACAATATATTATTCATAATCGTATCATGGAGAGTAAATTGGGGAAGGATAAATAAAAATCAACAATCAGTGACGGGGCCGGGAGGTTCAATGTGTATAATATAAATATAACGAAGCTTTTCCTGACTGCTAATATGACACAAGACATATTTTTGAAAACTTCCTTCTGAGGTACTGCACCTCTTTGCCATTTAATTTGTTCAATATTTCGAAAATGTTTTTTTTCGCAAAACGCTGATATTTTACAGCTTTTATCCACCTTGCCTTGTTGTTTCTCTGTCATTATTATTTATTTCTCGATTTGTACGTTCGGGTGAAATTTTGAAATGAATTTTGATCCACTTCTAGTCGTCCGATTAACTTTGGCAGGTGTTCATATACCAATCTATTATGAAATTTTGTTACAGATGGCGGACGAGTTTCTGATTTTGGGGCGCTTCTATTCAAAATTGGTATGTGGGTGTTGTTTGGGTCGAAGATAATTAATTTTTTTTCAAAATTCATTGATTTAAGATGGCGGTTTCAAGATGGCGAAGTGTGTTATGACTATGGTCCAATCCTATTCAAAATTGGTGCATTGAGTTTTCTGGTCGGAGATTATGATTTTTATTAAAAGAATTTGAGATGACGAGTTTTGTGATTATCGCACGATTCTATTCAAAATTGGTATGAGAGGGTTTTAGGGTTGAAGATTATCAATTTTTTGTCAGAAAAATAAGATGACGAATTTTATGAATAACTAGAAATAATTCACTAGAAATGATTTAAAAAAATAAAGACAAACTTTTATACAAATGCATTAAAAGGGAAAAATTAAAATAAATAAAAAAAATATTGTTAAAGACAAGTTTTAATACAAATGCACTAAAAGAAAAATAATATTTATTTAATTATTCGACCTAGGTTATTCTATGAATAACAGATTCATAAGCTTGCCGCGAATACAGAATAGGTATTATTGCGCTTTGATATTTAGGATAATGGTTTTGTGATTTATAGTCCGGGTTTTGGGATCGGAGAGATGATTTTGTTGTCAAAATCAAAACATTCAGAATGAGTTTCATTAAAATGTACTTCTGTACAATGCTTGTAACCATTGAACACTCATAAAACAATAATAAACTGCAGCAATTCGCTTTTGAAGTATTGGAACGAAATATGGTTTCTTGGGGTTTTGAAGCGCGTAGTACACATCTTTCCAAGTGCCTGTTACGCGAGGATTGACAAATATCACAGTGGATGACATCCAAGATTCAAGACATTCTTACTCGTAAACCAAAACGAAGATAGTTCGTGTGCTTACTGTCATTGATGAAGAACAGAAATCACCAAGTTATCTGGAAACATTTGCAGAAAATATGCTTCTTTGCGAGTTTAGAATTGCGATCAAAAACGTTTTTTTTATATAATAGGTAATGATAAGTGTTCAAAACAGGTCATCGAAAAAAATATATTCGGTCAAATACAATTCAGAATAGCAAGTTATCTAGGACTTCCTAATGCGACATAATATACTGGTCACTGCTTCAAACATTCCTCAGCAACTAAGTTTGCAGATGCAGGCGAGGATATTATCAAATATTATATCAAAGAATCGATTAAACTATCCAACATATTTGAGCTTGATTTTGCTCGAAAATTGTTGAATGCACAATAATTTGATAATTATCGTTCATGAAACTATTTGACAAAAAACAAAATCATACAAAAAAATGTTTGGATAGTTTAATCCATTTAAATTTATAGGTTTTGGAACCAAATGAATAATGTTTGTGTTTCCAGCGAGTAGAATGCTCTGCCTAGTAAAATATTTCTCACGGAAAGTTATTGAACATTTTCTTGCCGTTATATATAATGGAGTGTTTTATCTGTGTAGACCTTGGGAGTAGTAAAGTTAAATTGAGGGCTTGTCTAGTGATGTGTTGTGCTGTAGAATGCACTCTATCTTTAAACTCACTGTGGATAAGGCATAGTTTCCATATATAGATACAAGGTAGGGGGAAGATTTTTTTTTCTATGAAAAAGGCTTTGCCCTGTATGTTAATGCCCTTTTCTGTAATACGAAAATCGTGTCGAATAAAAATCCACTACAAGATCTCCAAAAACAAATTACGTATCTAAGATGTGAAACAATTACGGCAAAGTAAACCTTTTTTTTCCATGTTCCCATGATATGGTTTCACTGCAAAAATCCAGAGGCATTTTTACCCAGGATCTCAGACTTCAAACTTTAACTTATCATCAATGTGAAAGCCAGAAATTTAGTTGCTCTCTTACTGCTAATTTCTTGATTAACCAGATACAGTTCTGGCAGATGACATTTAAAAGTGAGGATGTTGTTTTGATATGTTTAAAGATAGTATATTGGTATCCCCCACGCTTTTTTTCTTGATAACATCATTGTTGATATTTGATGCCATCCATGACATTTATTATGCCATAGTAGCAAAAATGAAACTGAGTAAACTTTTCCGTAATATTTATCGAGGCTAGGTCATTTATATAGATCAAAAAGCATAGGGGCCAAAAACATATCCTTTCGGAAGTCCCCCTTTTTTCTCTAAATTTGTCGATACTTTGTTCTGAAGAATCCTTTTAGTCCGACCTAATAGTATGCCCCAAACCCCAAACCCTTTCAAATATATCTCTAAAACCATACCTTTCTAATTTATTTAGCGGATTTTATGGTTGACACAGTCAAACGCTTTAGTCAGATCACAAAATACCGCTGCAGTAATATCGCCATCATTGGGATTGAAATATAAACTTGTAGAAGGTTAAAATAGCATCACTTGTTCCTTTACTTTTGGGAAACCCCAAAATTTAAAAAAATTTTTATCGCGTTGTGCTTTCTCAAAAAAACCATTCTCTGTTTTACTAGCTTCTCAATCGTTTGAAATGGTAGGTAACAATGAGATTGGTCAAAATTGGCAGGATTCTCCATATCACCACCTTTATGAAAAGGAATCACCACTGCTTTTTTTTTAGACATGTTTTGAATCTCCTGTTCAAATTAAAATTAATGCTTAACCAGACTCTAAAGCACAGTCAGGTGGTGAAAACATTTTGGTAGTTAAATAATCATATCCAGTCGCATTTTTTTTTTATTTCTGTTGTTCCTGGGGTCGTAGTGGGGGTGGATTTCTTTGGATATCTTTTTCTGCTATTGAGCAGTAGTTTTCTTTAATATCGCCACCATCTGGATTTGTTGTCATAGGGGGGTATTTCGTAACCCTCAACTCATTGATGATTGCCCAACTCTCTTTTGCCTTTTCCCGAACAAATTTCTGTCTATAATACAATTGATGGGGAAATAATAAGTTGTAATAACTAAGGGGTGGAAATAAAAAAAATAATTCAAAGATTTTCAAAAACTTGTTGCCAGGCAATGACACGAACCCAACGGGCTCAGGGGTTTTTTAAAAATGATCAAGTTTGAAAAAGAAGGAGAATTTTTTACTATCAACTCATGTTTTCTATAGAATTTTTTTGATGTTATGTTTAAAAACACAATTCTTCGCACAATGATACAATGTACTAAACCCGGGTTTTTTAATTCATTTCTCACTTTCTCGAATTGATGATAGACGTAAAATTTAAAAAAATATAGGTTGTAGGATAATAAAACAAAATAGGTCCAATTATTTCCCCCAATTTTTCTAGGTGAATATTCCCCACATAATAATTTTTTGATTGCCCAAAACGTACATGAATGATTTAATTGAAAGTTTTAGAATTTCTAGAAATGTAAAAAAATAATCAACTTTAAAAAGGCATGCTGGGTGGAATCGTCAACTTTTGGGGAAATCTATGTCAAAATTATTTGCAAATAAGTGAAGATAAGCTCATGGTGATAGTTTTATTATTCATGCATTGACAAAAATACTAATATAGAAAATTTATTTGGGTGAACATCTTGACGTACAGAACCCTGAAAATTGAAATCTGATTCTTGCCTCTTTCCAGTTCCCCAGGTCCTCAAACATTTTCAATAACCCACCAAAACCGCAATAAAAAAAACCATTTCTCTATTTTTTTTTTAGCGTAACATAAACCCGAATTATAATGAAATCGGGGTCTTAATTGTTTATTTATTAGTAATTATATCGGTTTTTGCGGATATCGGTAAAAAGTAAGAAAATAGGTTAATATTGAGGGAAGGAAAAGTTAACAGCATGCCGCACGGATGAAACCGATTGCATGGTTAAGTCATACATGCAACTGGCAAATAAAAATACATTTAAAAATCATGGAAATTGTAATAATTCCCCTTTTGAGTTTTCTCATTCGATTTGCCCATATAATATGGGTTTAAAGAGATTTTATTGTTTTGTTTTTTTTTTATGGTTTCAGAAGAACAAAAAATATGGACCATGGTGGATCAAAGACGATATTTGATAACGTGTTGGAGTTTTTGGGGCATAATAAAAAGGTTCGCTTTTCTTTTAAACTCTCATCTTTTTTAGCTTACTTTTATTTGTGTTCTGTTTCCACGTCAAAATGACATTTTTCTTATTCAAAGACCCCAACAATGGACTAGTGAAACCATTAGTCAAATTCCAATTTTGCCCGTTTTGGGGAAATTTTCTCCTCCTTCGGGCTTG